>CBVK0103252080.1:0-16467 GCA_900067695.1 Picea abies
CGGTCACGATATGTTCCCGACATAGAGTGATATGATGGTTCATACTCTCCTCGATCTTAACAACCATTGATTCGTGGCTTAACACCTGATTGGTCCATGATCTCTATTTAAAGAGCATGGAGGGTCATTTGCGGATGATCGATTGTGAGAAACTCTCTTGTAAAATATCTCTGTAATCTTTTTCTTTGCATTAATAAACTTTTCCAAGTGGACGCGTTGGCTAGGGTCATGGATGTTTCCCTGTAGGGGTTTTACCACATGAAAACATCGGTGTGTTGATCTTTGATCTGGTTATGTGAGTGGTTACTGAAGGTGTTGATCTTTGATCTGGTTATGTGAGTGGTTACTGAAGGTGTTCATCCTCTATTGGAATACCTGTGTTGTCAAACAATGTCTAACATCGCACAAAGGTTTATCATCTCCTCTTCAATGGATGCTTTTCCCACCGGTCTCTCTCCGTGTCTCCTTGGTGGGATGATTCCAAATTTTATTTTCACCACTTGATGATATCGTACAATTCTCCCTCTTTTTTCTGTGGTCTGCAGAAAAAGTGATGCTCTGATACCACTTGACGCAAACCCACACCACCTCTTGGGGCTCACACAACTTCCTGGTCTAGGATCATTCAAACTAAGGAGATGAATTATCTCTCAGACTCTTGGTGAACCCTCAAAGATATGTACCAAAGACCGCATAAATTCCAAATCACGAGGGTCTTATTGAGTCAGTGGAGAAATTCACGCTACCTTGTGCCAAGTCCATGGGATAAAACCCTTAAATGGAGGGAATTACGACACTTCAAAACTCTGGACTTCGAGATTCCTCAGAAAAATATTATTCAAATCATGAATTCACAAACTTTGAAGTCACGAATCGAACTACTAACGCTTGTTTCAAATCGACGGTGGATCTACACTTCACACTCCGAGATTTGGATTCTTCCACAACTCAATACCTCAGATCCTTGAGAGTATGAAAGTCGTGAACTCGTGAAGGATTTCAATCAATGGTCCACGCGTCCACATAATTGGATGGTTTTTATAGACTCTGGTCTTCAAGACTTTTCAACCCAAGAAAACTTACACTTTGTTTCCTCCGGAGTACCAGATCTCCGAACTCCAAGATTTTTTGACAAGTGGATCTTCATGCCAATGTCTAGGATTCATTTTGTACTTCCGAACTTCTGGAGTTTCACATCCTCTTATTATCACACCCCAATTTTGTCAGATTAACGAACTTCTGAATTCTACAAGATATGCAGAGATGTGTCCTCACGAAGGGATGGTCTAGATTCACTCTGGTTCCGGGACTTTGGGAAACTTATTTCCTTTGCAACTAAATATGGAAAACCTCTGAACTCGTGAATTCTAAAAGACTTTGAGGGTTAAACCTTGCACTACTCCTTTAGATATGATAGCTACAAGGGAAACCTTGGAGCACATAGGTGTGTCTTGAAGGGCATGTCACATAATAAAATGTGAGTAATAAAAATATAGAAGGCTTAGAAAATAAAAATAAAATACCTAAACTTTGTTAGAAAGAAATGTCAATTAATTATTAAATTATAAACAAGAAAATAATAAAGAGTCTAAGTCTAAATAGGTTTGTATAAGTAAACCATATAAAATGGAATAAAAGAATTAGACTAGCAATTTAATTGAATGAAGAAATAATAATAAACTTGGGTAAATTCACATGTGTGCACGAAAATAAAAAAATTATTTATAAATAAAAAGAAAATTAAACATGAGAGAATAGGTGGTTGACATTGAGTATCATCTTGAGTCAATATACCACTAATCGTAACTAAAAGAATACTCTTAACCCAACTCAAAATACGATCTAGTTAGGAAACACAAATTAAATGAGGGATTGGGGAACTAACGGACAACTAAGAACAAAAATAGGAGCATATTGGGGAATGTGAGGGAAAATGCCTAAATAAATAAAATAAACGGGAAATTACTTGTGCAACTTGGGGAGAGTGTGTCACATGTAGTGGGTGAATAATACTTTAATTAAAGTATTAAAAATTAAATATTTGTGCATGAGGACATGTGTCAATGAAGATTTTTCTATAAAATAATTGGAGAGAAAGGGAGAGGGGATCTCACTTTTGTTAGTATTGTTATGGTGCCAAAAATTTTCTTGAATAGGTTTTACTTGTGAGAGTTGGGTTCTAATACTAGAATAGAGTGGAAGTTCTTCCTTGAGACAAGTTTTGAGTGCTATTGGTTTTGAGTTTTTGTGTGTGGCCCTTTTGTGGGGATAAGGGGGAAGAAGAGTGTCCCTAACATTGACTAGGAGGTATCGGTGAAGGTTTGGATTAGCAAGAAAAAAAGACAAGTTGTGTAACCCTTCAAATAAAAGATTGATGTCAAGCATCAATCACCTGGGTCAAAATATTTTATGTGTAATTTATATTTTATAGCATAGTATAAATTCATATACCAATGTGTCTATGACCGATCTGATTATAGTCATAAAACGTGTATTATTGATGTAAGATGTTGAATATATAATTCACTAAAACAAAATGTGTATATATTAATGTAAGATGTTGAATATATAATTCACGGAAATTGAATGTGTATATATTAATTTGTTGCATTGAAAATTTAATGATTTTACATATGAATAACTAAATTTTTGTTGAAGATACATCTTATTATTATTGTATCATCATGAAATCAAATCGATTTTAAAGAAGAATAATCTATGCAATAGATTCTCAAAGTACGACTAGTTCTTAGAAATTATGTATATTAAATCGATTCCATTTATGCCATTCTAGATTGACCTTATAAAAGAGATTGTGTAATGGGTCCTTCCTTCAAAGATTTATCGGATTATTCTATTTTAAAAATCATGTTCTTAACAAATAAGACGGTAATGTCGACCTTATCTTACATTCGAGAGTCATAACTAAACTGTAAGGTTGGGAGCGAGTTGGTTGATTGCCAAATTTTAAAACTAATCAGTGAAACACTGGTAAAGTTATTAATTAATGGACCATCTTGTTAAAATTATGTAACGACATGTCTTAAGATGTCCTCTCTACTCATAATCTTTTCTAGGTTAGGAAAATATTTACCTCACAAAAAAAGTTTTAATTCTGAAGGTCTTAGTACAACTGTAAGTTTCTAATTCCTTGTTGCTAATAGTTTTTCTTTAAAGAACCGACCGGGATATGCAAACTGTATGAATTTTACTTCTACGTAACCCAATTCTTAATTCCACGATAGACCTTGAATCCTTGCCAATCCTGGAAATGAAATCGTAATAAGGGGTTGGGATAGATTGGTGTTACGAAATAGTTGATTTGGATTTAACTCCTATCATCCTTAGTGTCCAAGTATAGATCAATTTCTTTGGTAGTGACTACCTGCTAAGGTAGAATTTTAAATCCGTCATTATTTTGAATTCATATCCTTACCTTCCACTTAACGGATAATCCAGTTGTCAATTATTGAAATTCCTTAATTAATGTATTGAAAATTCTCAGTGAATGCAGGGAGGTTATGTTGTCATTTTTTTTTATCTTGAAATTCACCTCTTGACTTTTGTCGACTGAGAATTTCGCTGCCACGTATCGTTGTTGGAGTACATTTCTGCCATAACAAAGGTTGTATGGAGCCTTGGCATGGAAGTTTCTATCTTCCCTGTACTGTAAAATTTAGTTAAGGTACATGTCCTTTATAATTTTATTGTCAATCTGTCTGGAGTTAACTATTGTCAATCTATTTGGAGTTAATTATTAAATTGGTACGCCGAGTATTCCCATGACTCATAATTTAATGATACCAAGTTACTAAACACCTTGAGTACCCTCAACGCTAGTTAAGCATCAAACTAATTGATGTACGAGGTAGAGTCACAGTAGAAATCCCGACTCTGGACTCTCGAAGCTCTCGAAGGGTGTTAGTGTAGCAGACGAGAGATAAAAGAAGACTGAGAGGTCAACTTAAGAAAAATCGTTAATGCAGTCATTTTCTTGGGACCATCTAAGGTTTCCTCTGTTGTCATTTAAATCGACCCGAGAATTCCTAGGATCATCTAATGTTTCCTCTGTTATCATTTAAACAGACCCGAGAATTCCTACTCTAGCCCAAATTTTTTGGCCAATACAAATCATATTATAAGTGCAAGTACAAAATCTGATAATACTCTCATATTATAACTGCAACTACAATTTATACGCCATGCGCAGCCTGTAAATCACTGAGAAGAGGTTGTACACAGGAATGTATTTTTGCTCCTTACTTCCCGCGAGAAGAGCCCGAGAAGTTTGTCTGTGTCCATAGAGTTTTTGGAGCCAGTAATGTCAACAAATGTTGTAGGTTCGAAATTTTCCTCTCCTCTTGCCACATCCTTCTGTGTTTTCATCCATCGAGAGTATTATCAAATTTTGTATTTGCAGTTATAATATGAGAGTATTATCAGATTTTGTAGTTGCAGTTATAATATGGAGCTAATTACGGAGAGAGAACAACAATCATTGCATCATAAAATTGGGGCTAATTAATGAAATATATTGATATCAGCCGTATGTTCCGTCTCTCATTACGCTATTCCAAATATTTCTCAGCATAGTGAATTTCGATCAAACTGCACTTTAATTTCTTGGTACTATGTAACATTTATATTTATGTTAATTTTAGATTTGTTAATTAGTATTTTTTCCAAATATGTCTCAGTATATGAATTTCAATCAAACTGTACCTATGCAATGCACCTATGTGATGCACCTATGTCTCAGTATATGAATTTCGATCAAACTGTACCTATGCGATGCACCTATGCGATGGATCTGAAAGAACTTTCTATAGATCTGAAGGAACTTTCTATGGGTTCCTGGCTAGATTCGTTATGCCCATATTCATGATCATTTCGACAACTCTTCAATACCCCTTAGAACAAGACCCGTTCGAACAGACTATGGCACCTGATGGCCTCGTGAAAAAGAGAACATTGAAAGGGTCACAGTTGAAGAAGCTCGAGAAAACATTTCTCCCTCGTTTAGAACTAAATGGGTCTGAAAAGAAAGACACATTGTCATTGCATCTTTTCAATTTCTCCTCCCTTCTTTAATACAAAATGAAACAACCTTTGTGAAAATAGTCAGAAGTTCTAACTTAGGTTTTGCAAGCGGTGAAGCGCAGGTGGTGAAGCATGAAGCCATGGGTCCATGCTGGGGTCCATGCTGCGTGCCGAGTGGACTACCCTTCCTTCAGTTAGCGGTGAACCTGTAACATATCAGAGCATTCAATTGTCAGATTGCAACATATCAGAGCATTCAATTGTGAGATTGCAGTACAAACTAGCCAATAAAATATTTGTTTTTATTAAATCATTTTTTATTTCCTACAATTATGTTAAAAAAATAACATACATCACGGAAATAAAGTCATATAAAAACGCTATTTGTTTTTATTAAATCATTTTTATTTCTGACAATTATGTTCAATAAAATAACATACAACACAGAAATAAAGTCATATCAAAACCCCAATCCAAAATTACATTTATGAAACTGTATAAATAATAATATAATTTTATTTATATAAATAAATAAAATTAATATAAAATTTAAAATTACATTTATGAAACTGTATAAATAAGAATATAATTTTATTTATATAAATAAATAAAATTAATAAAACATTTGAAGAATGATAAATAAATTAATATAACAAAAATGAGCCAACTAATGGACGTTCAACAGGGTGTTGACCGCGGGGGCAAAGCTATAGTCCTGCCTTTACGAGGGCAGGGACTAATAAGAGTAGTATGAGAAATTCAATCAATGGTTTATAGTTCTATGGATAGTATATTGAATTCTATAAATTAATATTAATATGAATGATGGCATTTACGATGGTGATTAAGAATTTAGAATTGCTAATAATCACTACGAGAGAGCTTTAGTGAGTTGTATTTGACATTATTAATGAATCGTATAATAATGCTTATAAGTCCATTTACTTGTAAATGGAGTAGATGGCAAGAAAAGTAAGGTGATACTTTAAAACGATATTAACTTATTAAATAGTAGTATTTCTAAATTGATTACTTCCACCCTTAAGCTTACAACCTAGCACATGGCACAAATTATGCACTCGATAGTTGTCTTGGTTGATGTCTTTAGATAGTCTATTATGCTCGGCTTGGGACTATAAAAATTTATAGGTTATAATTGTGGCACAATCGTAGTTTAAATTATTAATTATTTCAAATCCACATTGATCTAGTTGTGAATTAAATGTCGACCTATATTGGTCACTTTTTGTTGTTAAAACTATAATTTAAACAATTTAAACATTTCCTAAATAAATTGCTTAACCAATGTTTATTTAAGGGATGATTTGTTGCATTGTATCTTATTGGGGCTTATGTAATTGTTGGTCACTTTTTGTTGTTAAAACTATAATTTAAAAATTTAAACATTTTCTTGAATAAATTGTTTAACCAATGTTTATGTAAGGGATGATTTGTTTAACTCAGACATATATAGATGAAAAAATACTTCCTATAGAAGTAAAACTAACTCAAACAATTAAGACAATAATAAATTTTAACTGAATTTTATCTTCATTATAGATCTCGGGAACGTTAAATATCGGCTCATTTAATAACACCCCTGCTAAGAATCCTCCTTATTGTGTCTGACAAACTAACGTCTCTTATTTTCATTCTACGTAAGCATGAAGCTCATGACTTGTAATTAATATCTCTAACACTCCCCATTAATTATAACTAGGTGAGTTTACAAAATACAAAATTTACATAAAAAAATTAATTTACATGAAGTGTCAAACATTTGTGACTGGCCAACTTTTAAACAAGTGCGTAGTTTATGAAATGCATCCCTTACCAAATCTTTTTTAAATATGTCTACAACTTGTTCTTTAGACCTGCAAAATTCTAAACAAATTTCTTTGTTATTCACTAATTCTCTAATAAAATTATACCTTGTATCGATGTGCTTCGTTTTCTCGTGAAACAGATGGTTATTTGATATGGCAGAATTGTTGTCAAAAAACACTGTAGTTGGTTCATGTTGTTGTTGCAGAAAATATTTTAACATTCTTCTCATCCAAACTACTTGAAAAGTTGCACTTGTACCTACGACATACTCAACTTCAGCTAAAGAAAGAGTCACAATGGGTTTCTTCCTTGATTCCCATGACATTATACCTATTCAAAAATTAAATGTGTACCTAGAGATACTTTTCCTATCATAGATGTTGCCTCCACAATCACTGTCAGTGTATCCAATAAGTCTAAAAACTTCGGAAGTAGGATACATAATGCCAAAGTATTTTGTTCCATTCACATATTTCAGAATTATTTTTCCTTCCTTCCAATGGGATTCTTTTGTAGTTTCCATCCACGTTGAAATAAGGCTCACTCCATACATAATACGAGGCCTTGTTGTTTTCGTATACATAAGGTTTCCTACCATTCCTTTAAATAGTGTGGGATCCACCTTGGACCCTTCATCTTCCTTGATTAACTTCAATACTATTATGACAGGTGATGGGGATGCCTTGGAATTTATCATGTTGAATCTTTTCAAGATTTAATGGGAATATTTAGATTGTGAAATAAATATACCAACTTTGGACTCACGAACTTCAATACCCAAAAAATATCTCATAATCCCTAAATCAGTCATTTCAAATTCATCCTTCATGACTAAATTAAATTATTGTATGTCAAAATATCCTATAAAAATAAAATCATCTACATTTAGGAAAATAATTAACATATTACCTTGTTGATTTGCATTGATGTATAGAGTTGGTTCAAATTCACTTCTCTAAAATCCATTATGTGTGAGATAGGAATATATGCAACTGTACCAAGCTCTGGGAGTTTTCTTTAATCCATAAAATGTTTTATTCAATCTGTACACTTTGTTCTCTTGTCCTGGAATCTCATAGCCTTGTGGTTGTTCCAGATATACTTTTTATTTTAAATGTCCATTCAAAAATGTTTACTTTACATCCATTCGATAAACATGCCACTTGTTTTGTGCAACAATGGATAACATAGTTATGAATGTGTCCATCCGCACAACTTGCACAAATTTTTCATTGAAGTCAATTCCAGGTTCTTGTGTAAAATTTCTTGCAACTTCTCTTCCCTTGTGATTCTGCATATTCCCATATGCATCTTGCTTGGTTTTATAAATCCACTTGACACTTATCACATCCTTGTATTCAGGTACATATACCAATTTCCATGTTTGATTATTCTCTATGCACTTAATTTCTTCATCCATGCCTTGAGTTGATACGTCATCTTTGAAAGCTTCTTCAAAAGCTAATGGACCATCGATTTGTGAAAAGAGAGAAAGGATGAAAAATGAATTTGTTGTGTCAACATTATAGATGTCGCACAAACTTATTATCTTTCTTTGTAACAGACTTGCTATTTTTGGATATGGAGATCCAAAACTACTTGGAATGCTTGCTAGATTTTGTTGCGCTCTAGTTGTGGACTACGCATGGTCTACAGATTTCATTGAAGTAGTTTTTGTTGAATTTGGTGTCATATTTCTAGGTGTGGAAGGAACTACGCACCGAATGATAATTGGTGTTTGAACCACTTCATCCTTTGTGTCATCATTCCCAATAGAATCAACAATTATAATTCTCCTCTTTATGCTTCCATCCCATGCTTCATTCTCCACAACATACACATCATGATTGATTATGACTTTTGTTGCAATGGGATCATACAATTTGTATGCTTTTGAGTCTTTGGAGTATCCAAAAAATATACATTTCTAACCTTTGTTATATAGCTTCTTTCTCACCTCATCTAGAACATGTGCATATGCGACACAACCAAGAACTTTTAAGCCTGCCACATTATGCTTCATTCATGTCCAGGCTTGTTGAGGAGCATTATTTTTCACAGTCTTTGTTGGATACCTGTTCATGATGTATACTTCATTTTATACTGCCTCAACCCAATAATTATTTGAAAAATGTTTGGTTTCCAATATTCTATGTTCCATTTCCATGATGGTTTGATTATTCCTCTTAGCGACATTGTTATGCTATGGTGTATACTGCATAGTGAATTTCTTGTAAATACCATGAACTTTACAAAATTTATGAAACTCTATTGAAACATATTCTCCTCTTCTATCGGTTCTTAGAACCTTGATGTAATAACCACTATGCTTCTCCACAAGTGATTTGAACTATTGAGAACAACCCAATGCATTATATTTGTGTTTTAGGAAATAAATCCATGTCTTTCTTGAGAAATCATCAATGAATGTAAGAAAATATGCACTTCCTCCTATAGAAGGTGTTGGCATTGGTCCACAAATATCTGAATGTACAATTTCCACTAGATATTTTTCTTTCTATGACTTTCTGACTAGAAATGACTCTCTATGTTTCTTTCCAGAGATACAACCTTCACATATTAATTTTTTTTCAATTAATGGAAAAATTTCCACCATATCATTTTCATGTAGCATCTTCAGACCTCCAAATTTTAAATGTCCAAACTCGAAATTCCACAACCAGGAATCATCTTGCACCTTAGATTGGAATGTTGTTTTTATCTTTGCGCCTTCTTTCTTGAAGTTTGATGCACTACATTTTTTTATTTATGCTTTGAATGTAGTGTCTGAGTGTGGATCTTTTTCTTTATCGACAACTTGCATTATTTTTCTCTTGATGGATGGATTCAATGTCAATGGGAACATTTTGTTGTTTTTCATATGAATTCTTGCAATAAGTTGGTTGCTTGGACATCTAACCAAAATCACACAGTTATTATCTTCTATGTAGATTTTGTATCATTTCTATAACAATTGTCATGTGCTAATCAAATTATGCTTTAGGACAGAAACATAATAAACATCAGGAATAACCTTTTTCTCTCCTTATTTAGTTAAAATCTTAATATTTCCTTTTCCTAATAAAATGACTTGGATATATGTTCCAAGTGTAAATTTAGTTTGGAATGACTTATCCAAACTAGAAAATAGTTCTAAGTTTCATGTCATGTGATTAATGCAACCTCAATCTAGATAACATGTGTCATATGGACTTACAAAAATCTCTTGTAAGAATTTGTAATTTTGAAATCTTGAATTTGTCCATACCTTGATAAGAAGTTTGTAATATGTCTCATGCTTCCTTGGATTTCTTTGTTATTGAAACTCTTGGAAATGTACTCTCATGCATGGCTTTATATATATAACATATCCTTTTGATCCTTCTTTCTTTTATATTTCAAATCATTCTTCGCAGCTTGTGTCAGCACATTGTATGTTTCCTAATCTATTAGTTCCACATGTTATAAAATAAAGAGATGTGATGAGTTTTCCATAGACAATATAGAAATATTGTCACCCAACCATAGGCACAAAGGCCACCCCTACGCACCTTAACCTTGAGAGACATAATAATTTCGGTAGCAAACCAATAACTAAGCAAGGCTACCACATCTTTCTCCAATGGTACGCACCAAGAAAGAATAAAAAAAAAGCAAGAATAAATTCCAAACCATAACCAAGATACCAAGCCCAACCAAAAGCCAAAATCCTAATTGCAGCAATTGCAGTTGCACTCCCTCTCCAAACTTGTGCATCAATATTCTTATGAAGTTGTGAGTTAGTGAGTGACAAATGATCTCTAGTGCCCTCCTATTTATAGTTCTCTTTGTCACATGTCTAGGATGATTCCTTCTTTTAGAAGTTAACACTTAAATATTAATTCATTTATTGAGATGAGATGTCTTATGGGGTTTCTAAACATATGTTTAGGGTTTCTCTTGCTTCCCAAAATATTCTAGTCTTGTTAAAGGTTACACGTAGAGTTTAATACCCCCCACAATGCCCATAATATCAACACTCCCTCCTAGATAGGGAGGTATTAAAGGAAATGGACTTGAGAAAAAACATACCATTCAACTAGAAGCATCATCATAGCCACATAGACTATCTCATGATCATGCATATCAGTTCACAAGCAACATCACCACTATCAATATCATCTGATAGCATCAATTGCATCATCTCTTGAATCCATACTCCACCTGAGTAATCGAGCATGATGTTGAATAAGCCACTCATTCCAAAGAGTGATATAAGGACCATTCTTGTAATTCGTACATACGTCCTAGAAGAATGATTGTCCCAAGAGATGTTAAAAGCCACACCATGGCTTACAGACACCATTCCTATAGGAATGTCATTCTCAGACTATGTTATGATCGGGTCATATGTACCATAGATATCCATCTCTACCCGTATGCCTTGGAAAATGTTGATCCTCAACCATTTTCCTAATCAGGCCACAATCTGTTCCTTAGGTAAATATGAGTCCATGATACACCCACAAACTATAAACCTGGACCATTATCCATAGAGAAAATGTATATCCACCAGCAATATGTTCTATTTGGATCGTTCTCCACCTAGAGAATGTTTTGTACTAGCACGTCGACTATCCATCTATATGGAAATCAAATCCAACACTAGTGGTAGTCTCCATGGCACCTATATAGTATCATACTACTTCTATAATTCCATCTAATAGAACACAACTATGTCTATTCATTGTAGTATACAACTACTATCCAGTGGTAAACAACCACTCTCAATAGCACATTTCTAATAACCAGTGACACATCGTCACTTCCAGTGGATCGAATCCACCACAGTGTCATACAACTAATGTCTAGGTACATAAATTCTCTACAACAATCATATCATATGGTATCAATCTGCATAAACATGATCATGATACAAATTGAGTCATCTAGGCGATTCTTCCACTTACATCTATGAGATATGGAAGAACATCTTCCATTAGAATGTAAAACATTGTCCATGGGCTATCTGGACTATTCTTCCCAAGCATATAAGAATAATTGTCCTTGATTATTTATCCTCAACCATTCAACTAACTGGGTCATTCCTCTAGAACTAATCACAGTGGAACCTAGAGAGAATGAGTCTTCCCTAGGGAATGAATCTCCCTACTTATTGAACCTAGACATTTCACCTAATTGGGCCATTCCTCAGGCACTAATGATAGTTCAAGTTGGAGAGAATGAGTTTTCCCTAGGGAATGAATGTTGGAACCATTTCCTATGGAAATTATTGTCTTGCACCAACATCCAAAATGGACCATTCTTCCAAACTGCTCACAATTATGAACTTTGAAAGAATGAATTCCTAACGAGGCGGACCATTCTACTTGACCACTACTCAGAGTGACTGCCAAGAAGAATTACTATGTTGTACCATTCCCCCATACTAGCCACAAGGGGAATCACTATCTATGGTACATCAACAACCTATCAGACCATTTTCATGATGAAAATGGTTGTCCGATCTGGACCATTTTTCGAGCTGGAAAATGATTGTCCGTCAGAAAACTTAAACCACTTTCTAGAATAGAAAGGAACTACCCAACCTAGAACATTTTCTTAACTACAAAATAACTATCCATAAATGAATAACATATCAGTTCTCCCTCCCCACATGGGAGTAATCTCTATCCTTTTTCAATAAGGAAACCATCCCCACGAGTACCAACTTGTCCCTTAAGTGCACAAAATTTTCATCTTTGACAAAGGCTTTACCACAATATTTGTTATCTTCTCATCTGTGAAGATATACTGGAGAACCACTTCTCCCCTATGGACTCTAGCATGGAGAAAATAATACTCAATCTCAATGTTCTTTGACCTGTCATGGAACACTAGGATCTTGGAAAGCTTCACACAGCTCTGATCATCACAATATATCATAGTCCAATCCAACACCTGATCAAATAGTCCAGAAACCAGCTTATGGAGCCACATTGCTTCCATACAAGCATCACAAGTTGTAATATACTCTGCTTTTGTAGTGTTGAGTGAAACAAACATTTTTTTCCTGCTAGCCCATGACATCGTGGAAAAGTGCATATTGAAACATATCCATGTAGAAATTCTTTTGTCATCTACACTCCCTGCCCAATCTGAATTGATAAATCCATGAAATTTTATATAATAACTCAAATGTCTCACAAAGAAAATATATGTCAAAGTATTCTCAAAATACATTAACGATTCGATCAATTTGTCTATACAGAGATGGGTCTACTGGATGAGAGTCTCTTAAATTCTTCAGATATGTGATCATGGGAGTTTTCCATGGATCTGCATTCCATCATCCTAAACTTTTGAAGAACCATTTCGATATACTTTCTCTGTCATAGAAAGTTTTCACCATGCTTCAGTTGTACATGAGAGGCTCTCCACTAAGTTTTCTTGAATCCATACAAGGTCTTCTTCCATCTGCATACAAGGGTCTCTTTCTGGTATACCTAAAAACCTTGAGGTTTATATGCATACACTTCTTCTTCACTTACTCTGTTGAGAACAACATTCTTTACATTCATCTAATGTAAAGCCCAACCCATGGATATTGCAGGAGATATAAGGGCTCAGGTAGAGGTATGTCTCCTAAGCTATCATCATAATATTCTCCCTCCTTTTGGGATAACCCTCTATCCCTGAGTCTCTCCTTGTATCTATCAATGCTTGAGTATTTTTCACAAAAATTCACATACATTGTTCTTCATCACAACTTCCTTCCATTCCTTATGCTTTACTGCTTCTAGTGGGTTCAAGCTTGGTTCAATTGACTTTTCTTTCTTTCTTGGAATCTTCATGTTCTTCCTCATGTTCCTCTTCAATGTTGGATTCCATGGAATGTTCTATAGATTTCATTATCTTCTTTCCTGAAGGCTCCAACCTTATGCCATAGACACATAAATGTAGATGGACAACCAAGGATATTAAAGGCTTATTTTTCAAGAATACTTATTCTAGAGTCAAACTTAACACGTGTTGTTTATCATGGATGGTACTTCCAATGAAGAACATGGATGGATACTTCATAGTCTTTATGGATTGTTCTTCAATGGATCATATCATTGGGGATTGATTCCCTCCTAATCTCGGCTTCATGCCTGAATGAGAAATATGCATGCTCTTCTTTTGTAATTATGTTATCAACTCCCTTAATCTAAGAGATTCCATGCTTATGTATTCTCCATCTCTCTTTTCTTTCTACAAAGTCTCACAAGCATGCTCTGGTTTTCTTTTGATTTCTGACTTCTTTCTAGTCTAACTCCTATGAGTCTCTTTAACTTTGTCTCTATTTGTTCTGATTGTTTCCCATATGGGAGTTGTTCATCCTTATAAACTTATTCTATGACAACTTCCTCAAGGATTGTTCATCAAACATATTTCACAAGGGTACCTACCTGGAACAAGAACAACAAGAGAAACGAAGAAATATCTATCTAGAGGAGATGTTAGTTCAACTTGCGAAAAACTATAATAAGCATCTATATCAATAATATCCATATGTATTCAACTATTCATTGCACCTAGAAATAATAGAACCTTTCAAATAGTACTTTCACAAATTGTAATGCAGCAACTATCACCCTTAATATATACAAATTTGAAGCTTAACAATTTAATCAAATCAAGAACTTCAAGCCTCAAATCCTATGGAGGGTGCACTTGTTCTTTTGAATGCATTGAATCCAAGATTAAAGCTTGGACAAGATCAATAGTGATTTTCATGCAAACACACTCATGTTTTTCTAGATGATATAACTTAGATAGCATATACAAGTGCATACCTTTGAAACCTTGTAGCATTGTCCAACTTGCCTTCCAATCTGAAACTAGATACCATCTGGACAAGAAGAGATTAGAAACTTAATCAGAAGATTCAATGATTAGAACAAGTTAGAAACTCTAAAAATTTCAAATTTGATCACAAAATCAATTTGACCAGAAGTCAACCTTTGAATTTAACTTTGACTAGTCCACCTTTGAATTTGACCACTAAAACTTTGACTTTAAATTTGACCAAAAATTCAAGCTCAAATCTTTGGCTAGTTGAGGGTACCAAGAGGTGTGCAAGGCTAGGGTGCACTAGGCTATCAAGAAATTAGGTCAAATGCTTCACCACAATTTCCCGAACACAAGGGTTAGGGTTTGTTGCAACTGCATAATCATAAAACCTAGTTGTAGTTGTAAGTGGTGTCGTAATGATCTTAACAAATAACTTCCCAATCTGTCTTCCAGTAGTTAGTATGTTTGAAGATAGTGTGGTCCCATGACCTACTATAAAATAAATAGATGTGCTTGTTTTTCCATAGACACTATAACAATATTGTCACCCAACCATAGGCACAAAAGCCACCCTTGAGCGCCTTAACCTTGACAGGAAAAATAATTTCTATAAGAGACCAATACCCAACCAAGGCTAGTGCACCTTTATCCAAGGGTAGTGCACCAAAAAATAATAACCATAAATCGAGCAAAAATTTTAAACCATAACCAAGAGACCAAGTCCCACCAAAATCCAAAATCCTAGTTGCAATAGTTGTAGTTGCACTCCCTCTTTAAACTTACACACCACTAGTCTTATGTAGTTGTGAGTGAGTAAATCACAAATGAGCTCTAGAACCCTCTTATTTATAGTGCTCTTTGTCACTTGTCCACACCAACTTCTTATTTTAGAGGTTAATACCTAAATATTAATTATTTTATTGAACCGACATGTCTTCTAGGGTTTCTACACATATGTTTAGGGTTTCTCTTGCTTCCCGGAATAGTCTAGTCTCGTCAAAGGTTACCCTTAGAGGTTAATACCTCCCACAATTACCATAATATCAACACCACATATCCATTTTCGACTATCTCCCATACATATTAACTCCAAAATAACATCTTCATGGTTAAGGACCATAAGTCATAATTTTTTCCTATAAAAGTGGGAGGTTGTAGATTTAAAGTAGAAGCCGTATTTTCAACTTACAAAAGAAATGATTCTCTTGAAACTTACTCTGATCAAACCTACTCTAGAGAACCTTCTCTAATACTAGATATTGGATCTACAACACATAGACAACCTCTGCGCAACACAGTTGCAAAGATTGCGCAATTAAATTCTTCGTCTGTGACTTCTCGGGACTTACCACCCAGTTCAAAAACTACTCAATATACTATGCGCTATGATGATAACACCTAAAAAAAAAAATCTTGTCACTGTGCTACTCTCAACACATAGACTATCAACTTAATATTGAGCATAAACAAAGAGAAGACGTTTTCACAATAGAAACTCAGAAATACATCAACACACAAATAACTAAATATATTGTGAACTGGTTACAGAATACAAAACTATGTCAAGCTTCAACTCCAACAACTTCTACAAAATTACAAACAAAAAAAAAATCTCTCATCAAACACACTTCATAGTTGTTCGCTCTTTCCTCTATCAACTAAAAAACTCTATAGACAGATTCTGCTTAAGTGTGAAGCTCACAACTTGTAATTAATATCTCCAATAGTGATGCCCATATAACTCATTGAAGAAAATGTTCACTCTACCCATATAACACATTGAAG
>CBVK0103252093.1:0-11452 GCA_900067695.1 Picea abies
TATATATATATATATATATATTTATTTTAGAACAAATTGATTTTTGATTTTATGATAAATTTTATTAGTTACATAAACTTGTAAGAATTTTGACTTAACAAATATTTTCTAAGATTTTGCAAATAATTAAAAAACTATTTAACTTTTTTATCACATTAAAAAAAAAAAATCCAAGGAAAAAAAACCTAATTTTATTTCGTCAAAAGAGAACAAAATTACATTATGTAGATACAATATGTATATAGTGCATTGTTGAATAAAGGAATCTTGAAAATTGTTGTGTTGTGAGATGTCTTTCTACTATTTGCTAACTATCGTATATTGTCGTGACAACAAGTGATTGTAGTCTACTTTATACAACATTACATTTTCTCCCCAAAGAAAGTAGCTCATAACTGTAATACAAAAATTGTGGAGACTAGATGTGATCATGAAAAAGTGATGTCCCTAACCCTATGGTTGTTTCCTATCATCCAAGCCAAGCCTTCTCCAATGACAAAAAATGATTTTGTGACTACTTTCCAAATGACCGATACACCCGTCCTCTCCTTTGATGGATTTATGATCCATCCTTCCACAGTATTTGGGGCAATGTACTTTTGGAACACAACTCTGGTCCAAAGACTAGTGGTCTTTAACAACCTCCAAACTGATTTTGCAACTAGGGATTTGGAGAAAATAAAGATATTTTTTAGTCCCAAACCTCCCAACATCTTTGAAATTGCTATATTTTCCCATCTGACCCACGGAGAAACATGGCAGTTTTCTTTACCACACCAGAGAAACCTGAATCAAATTTTCTTGGCTACTTCCAAAGTTCCTTTTGGAATCTAGGATAGAGACATTCAGTAGACTGGAATTTCTTCCAGCACCGATTTGACCAAAACGAGTCTTCCCGCTCGAGAGAGCCATTTGTGACTCTAGATTTTCATCCTTTTATCTAATTTTCCCAACAACCATAGCCATTCCACCTTCCTGTAAGAATTTGGATTTAAGTTGAATCTTAGATATTTCATACCCGTATCAAGCTCCTTGTCAGCAAAGGGGAAACTTTGTCTAAAAAGATGCACTTCCTCTGCTGAAAGAAGATTTGTGGAAAGTGTAGGATTTCTCTCATTTACTTCCCTACCTGTAGCTATGGAAAAAAGAGACAGTATATCTCTCAAGGTCTCCACATTCTTGAGAACCCCCCAAAAATAAGAACATCATCAACGAATAGAAGGTGAGTAATTTGGAGGGTCCAGAAAATCTGGATCCCCGAAAAGGTTCCATTTCTTCTTGCTCCCCAAATTGCTCGGTTGAGGCCTTCAACAACTAGAAGAAACAACAAAGGAGAGAGGGGACAACCTTGTCTCAGTCCTCTTTTTGAATGGAAGAAAGGGGAGGATGATCCATTAATAAGTACTAAGAAAGAAACCATTGTACTGCAGCTCATAACCCACCTGATAAAGGAAACTTCAAAACCAAGATGTGTTAGAATAAGTATTAAATAAAGCCAAATGACTTTGTCATATGCTTTTGAAAGGTATAAATTTAAAATGGCTCCCTGCAGTTTTCTAGTTTTAATATTGTGCATGCCTTCCTGAGCTACACCTATCTCTTCATGAATTTGTCTTCCTTCCAAGAAGCCAAATTGTTCACTATAAATATAGTTTGAGAGGATAATCTTTATTCTTCTAGAAATTATTTTGGTCACAATTTTGTAAATACAATTACAAAGGGAGATTGCTCGATACTCATCAAGGGAGGAGGGATTATAATATTTAGGAATTAAGGCTATGAAAGTGGAGTTAAAACTTGCAGGGATTCATGTAGACAGACGAGTGTCCTCCACTACCTTCAGGATATACTGTCCCAAGGACTCATAAAGCCCCTCAAAGAATTTGATTGTCCACCCATTTGGGCTCGGGATTTTATCCTTTTGGAAGTTGTACAAGGATTCTTTAAGTTCTTCCTCTAAGACTTCTTCCATCAGGGATCGATTATCATCCTCTTCCTTAAACATTGGGAAAATTTGAGCCATCCTTACCACTTTTGCTATTGTAGCCCGATTGTTATCTCTGAAAAGGTTTTGAGAGTGTGATACTTCGATTTTGGCCATCCCTTCAAAGGTACTCTCTAAAACACCATGTTGATCCTCCAGGCTCCAGATGGTATTTGTTCTTCTCCTACCTTTTACATAAGCTTGAAATAACTTTGTGTTCTCATCTCCACTTTCCAACTAATTAGCTCTACCTTTTAGTCTCCAAGTTTCTTCTTTCTCCTTGAGGAGATTGTTCCGTCTATCTTCCATGCTAAGGAGGGATTCATTTGATCCTTGTGACAAGTGATTGCCCCCATCCTCTTCATAAATCCTCTTTAGTGCTTCCTCAATCATTTTTAGCTCCTGATCCTCTCTTTGCCTCTTCTAAAAAGCCCATATCTTGAATTTTTCCTTGATTTTTTTGAAATTATCAGCAAATTGAATAGATGCAAAAAGAGGATTCCTTTGATCAAAGGGAGTCCAAATTTCCTTTATTAAGGTGATGAATGACTTGTCTTTCAACCATGTCATGTTGAACATTAGAGGACTTGTAGGCTTATATGTCCCTTGTTTGATTTATAAAAAAATCGAGAAATGATTAGAAATCCCTCCACTTACAATACATTGTCACATCACAAATTGTCTTTATAGGAGAGAGTTTGCCACCAAGAAATGATCCAGTATTTTATCCACTTTGTCTTCTCCCACCCTATTGTTCTTCCAAGTAGGCTTAAGACGAACTGGTTCCACGTCAATAAGGTTTCTTTCTATCAGTTTTTGGGTGAATAAGCCTATGAGAGGGTCAACGCGAACATGTGGTCCCTAAACTTTTGCTTGCCCCAAAGAAAAATTTAGATATCCTCCCAATATGACTGAGTCACCTCTCACAAAGTTTTTACTAAACAAGGATTCCAAAAAAGTAACTCTATCCTGATAGGGACCATAGAAATTTATGATCTACATGTCCTCTCCCGGATCTTGGGCCCTGAAAGACATCCCAATTCCATAATCCAAACCCCCAAAATTTAGGGCATTTACTGTTATGAGATTCCATCCCAAATATAGACCACCAGATCTACCTCTTACATCCAAAGTCTCAAACTTTCATCGTGAAAACATTCCTTCCAGCCAAGATTTCACCTCCTCCTTGTTTCCTAAAGTCTCCTGAACTAATATTACATCTAGGTGTTCAAGATTGACCACCCTTTTTAATGCATGTCTTTTTTGGGGACCAGCAAGACCCCTGCAATCGAATGTCACTAATTTCATATTGAACCCCTCTTCTGGGCTCACACTTCTCTAAGCACCCACTCAATACATTGTTGTTTACCTGCCAAAATACCACTTTTTTCCTCGGATTAAGTCTTTGAAAGAAAATATTTCCTCCCTCTTCACCCTCTATACTGGGCTCTATGTTTCTCCTTACCCAGTCCCCCCATAATCTTGGAATTTGCGTGAGAGCGAAGGAATTATCTGGATGAGGAGGTTTCAGAGGACGAAGAAGAGGTTTCCTCCTCATCACAACTAACCCTCGGGCCACAAGATATCTCTGAAAGGGGAAAGCCACGGTTTGACAGGTCACCTTCTTGTGTCAGGGTAATGGATATCTTTGGTGATAATGATAAATTGTTAAGAGCATCAATCCACTCATTGCCTACCAAAGTTACATTATAGAGCAAGAAATTTATAGAAGTGAAAGGAGGGCTATTGTTACCCGAAAATAATTATGAGAAGTTTGTTGGAGGAGAAATGAGAGCTTTCTGAATTTCGCCCGAGCACCTGACATTGTGGAATGGCATTGGGACTACAACCATATCCTCTTGCCTATTCTTCTCAGCCTCTTTCTCCAAGACATTACCGGGCAATGAAACTTCTTGTAACGCCTCCTTTTCTATGGATATCCATCCCTTCTCCTTATCCCTTCTTTCACACTACTCCGTCTTCTTCTTTTTCCATCCTAACATCCTCAGCAGGAGATTGCAGTCCACCACCAAATGACCATATTGATGGCACCTTCGATAATGAAAGGGAACATTTTCATAGTCTAATTTTTGAGTGTGAATATACGAGCCCCATTTGAGATCCACTTCTTCTCCCATCCCTTCTCTCACATTGATACAAGCCATAATTCGTGCAACTTTCCTTTGTTTAGTAGCTTCGAAGGACATATCAGCTTCCAAAAAATCCCCAATAAAGTTCCCAATGATCTTGAAGTATTCCAGAGTCCATAAATGGAGAGGAGGCAAAGTAGGAAGTATGACCCAAACTGAGATATTTACATCCTTTCTCTGCTAACATCGAACATAGGTGATCAGGGCTTGAGTAACAAGGGAGTTCTTTTAAGAGTCCATTTTTTTCCCAACACCCATAAGGCATGTTACTACTTCAAAATGTTGAAAGCGAACTAGTTCCTGGTTAGTTCAATAATGTCTGGAACATAACCAAGATGATCCATCTAGACCAATTGTGCCCATTCAACCACTGTCTTTAGGGAAAAGGATATGCCACTTGATCTTCCTACTAGGGTTTGATTGGCCATTTGGATAACTTGGTGAAACCCTACTTAAATTCCTATTTCGACTCTTGCCTCCACCAAGTCTGAAACCTGACCTTCCTTCCTTTGTGCCTCCAAATTTCTCAAGACTTTCTAGTCCATTTTGAGGTGACCCGGACAAATCTCTTTGTCCACAACACCTTCGTTGCTCATCTGCATCAATAAAAGCCGAAATAAAACATGAATCCACCAAATGAGGAGTCTTGTGCTCAACCCTAGATGGGGGCTAAGAAGAAAAACCAAGCAACGATCCTTTAGCCGACTCTACCTTCGGGGAAAGTAGCTTCGTTCCCAATCCACTAGGGCTATGTACTTTTGTATGATGGGGGGAATTTGCCACAAAAAGATTGCAGTCATCAGTCGAAAGGCCCCACTCAGAACCACTTAAACCATCCAAACGCTTAGGCTGAGTGTGCTTGAACCTTGACGACGAAGAGAGCGAGACTTCTTGATTAAAACCCGGCAATGACCTTGGCACTAAAACAAAGACTGACTCAATAGTTGGAGGAGACAGGGACAAAAAGAGGGGAACTCTATCTAAGAAAACCGCCCCTTCACCTTCAAGCCCAAGAAATTGTTAACTCATCATTTCTGTCCCTTCACTAGTAGACAAATGTCCCCAATCCTCTAGACCACCTCTGACTATCACCACCCAGATGTCACTTTCCTCCAGGTCGTCAGAGGAATAATCCAGGTGGTCTTTAGGCTCCATCCAGAGAAACTGCAGTTAAGTGAGATCGGAAGAGCGGTTCAAGACTTCTTGATTAAAACCCGGCAATGACCTTGGCACTAAAACAAAGACTGACTCAATAGTTGGAGGAGACAGGGACAAAAAGAGGGGAACTCTATCTAAGAAAACCGCCCCTTCACCTTCAAGCCCAAGAAATTGTTAACTCATCATTTCTGTCCCTTCACTAGTAGACAAATGTCCCCAATCCTCTAGACCACCTCTGACTATCACCACCCAGATGTCACTTTCCTCCAGGTCGTCAGAGGAATAATCCAGGTGGTCTTTAGGCTCCATCCAGAGAAACTGCAGTTAACTCCCGCACTATGACCGCATAGTGGTCATCCCCCCGAAACCTCAAACCCCTAAAGAACCTACATCAAAAAAATTATTATCCATATAAACTTGTTATAATTACTTACTAAAAAATATTTTGTAACATTTTTTCCAAATTTTACAAATAATCAAAATTCTGCTTACCGTCTTTGTCATATCAATTTTTCAAAACAAAAAATCATAATAAGTTCCTCTCTTATTCATAAGATTCACCATGCAATCATCTTTATGCTTTCACCATAATTTTAATTAAGAGAAAATTCACCACCCAATCATCTTTATACATTCACCATAATTTTAATTAAGAGAAAATTCACCATTATGCATTCACCATAATTTTAATTAAGAAAAACTTGCATACTAAATACATGGTTACTATTTTTAGTTGTCTCATTTTAGTGGACATGACATTAGATTTTAAACAAATTTGGAAGTTCCAAAATCAGTTAGTAATTTACGTTATAAATAGTTTATTATGAAAAGACCAAACATTAATTTTTGTGTGAATTAAATGAAAAGTTTAAGAGTTTAATTGTTATAGGAATTAGTATATATGATTACTTAAAGTTTTTAGTACATTTTGTAATTATAATTAAAACGTAAAACTTAGTTTTTAATAGTGGAAAAGATGAACAAGCCTATTACAAACTATATGCATGAGTTTTTATTGAAAGAAGAAATACATACAATTTAATATTAGTGACAACGTCACTGAGTATTAATGATTTTATATTAAATAATATTTTTTATATTAAATAATAAGTTTATATTAGTTAGATTATTAATTATAAAAAATTGTTAAAATTTTATGACAAAATTTAATAAATAAATTAGTTTTTTGTTTGTAAATTGAAATAATAGTTTGTATATTTTTCAAGTATAAAATAGTTGATGATGAAATATATTGTTAAGATACTTTGTGATGTTAAAATATGACTTCTCCATAATTTTGATAACTTATATTTTATGAAAGGATAAACATTGACTACTTAAATTAAATATTTGAAAATTTGATATTTAAAAATTTCACACTAAGTATTGTGATACTTAGTAGTATTGTAGTAGAGTGGATTGATTTTTAGTGCATTTACAGAACATTAGTGAAACTTATTATATCTTTGTTATAAGTGTAAGTTTTAATAATAGTTATTAGATGATGAAACATATTTTTTTTTAATGGCCGGGGAAAAGATTACATAGTTTGTTTTTTTGTTTCGACAGATCTTTATCATGAGAAAAAATAAAGCTTTAAGATGGATATGGAAGATAAGTCCTATCCGTGGATATCATGAAGACAAGAAATCCGATTTTGATATACATAATATTGAATAAGTATATTTAAAATGCACTTTCTTTTTTTATGATATTAATGAAAAAATATGTTTTTTTATTTTTATTTTTTATTTTTATTTATTTTTTTATTTATATGGATTTTCATTTCAAATATTAAATATTACATTATACACTCATATTAATTTATGTATCAAAAAGGTAAGAAAAAAAAAACAATTTTTATTTTATTTTTATTTTTATGGTTATATGATAAGATGACTAACTTTGTGCTTTGATGGTTATAAAATGGGATGACTGCAGTTACCAATTTGTGCTTGTACATTTTGAATTTGGCTTATCATTTGAGACGATATTTCTAAATGAATGTTGTGTTAATGTTTCTTGCATAGTCATAAAAATATAATTACATATTATCATCAATAATTTAATGATAGTTTAGTTTGGATTATGTTATGATTTAGATTGGATTATATTAATATTTATTTCATAATCATAATAGGATAATATATAGTATTGCAAATAATTCAATTGTAATTTAATTTGGATTATTATTATTAATATTAATTTAATTCATAATAGTAATAATATTGATTATTTTAATAATAAATATAAAAATTTAATGATATTTTAATTTAAATTATTATTATTTAGAGTTAATAAGATTAAATATTATATATTTTTAATAGAAAAGGAAAATTTTCAATGTTTAATTAAAGAATGAGAGAAAATTTAGAATTATATAAACCATAACTTGAAATATTTTGGTTAAGATTATCCTTAAAAAAAATTGAAGAACCCATAATATTAACATAAGCAATTGCAATTCATACCTTCATAAATTTTATGTTTTTCCCATCATATCCATGTCAATCATTACCACACTAAATTTTTCTCAAATGAAAACAAAAAATCTAACATTGAGTGTCTCATTTAAGAAAAAGCTAAAAACATCAAAGGATACCAAACTAAGATATTAAAACTTGGACTTCGATTATAATGTATCATATAATTTAAACATATTTCTAATAAAGTTGTCAAAAAATGGTTAATTAAAAACTATATTGAAAGTTTAATTGTCCCTATTTTAAAATCTACAAACTAAGATGACTCATCCAATTATTGAACTATAATGATTACCTCTTTTAAGGAAAAAATTTGGAAAAAAAATGAGTTAATGGTTTGCTAAAGGACATGCAAGGTTTAGAAATCAATATGATATATCTTAACACTTTAGGGATATCATTGAGGATTGTAGATAACAAAATAAGATATCATTTCTTATAGTCTATAGCTAAGTTATGAAAAAGACTAGAAGAAATTCATGGGCTCCCCTTGAACTCCATGGTGTTGTGATTAAGTTCTATGAAAATGATGTTGTTAAGATAAAATCCAATAGCCATTAATAAATAAATATTAATTATAATATTGGTGTTAAACATGGGTGCCTATTTTCTCCCACCTTTTTTTGAAGAAAAAGGTTGTATTGGTATTAACATGGTTGGAATGGTTGTTGTCATTATAGTATACACTAATGATAATATCATATTTACAACAACCATTGAAAATCTTAACAAGTAAATTTGAAGTTCCCCAATAAATTTGCGAAATTTTTAAAATTACCATTAATATCATTAAAACCAAGATTATGATAATTAAAGTTTAAATGAAATGTTATGTTTTGGGATTGGGATATGAAACATTCATTTTCAACATATTATATATCCTACTTATTGTTTATGGTTGTGAAGCTTACACTTATAGCATCCACAATGAGGCTTGGCATAAAATTCAACAAATTCAAGAACACTTCAATAACCTATAGTTTTAAAATTAAATGCAATGTACTTTTTGAAGTCTAAATCCTCAATTGAATATTTACATTATAGACATAGATTCCCTAAAGTGGAGAGAGATAGGCTCCATGTTATTGATCCTAGTATTAGTAGAACCCACCATATGCTTAAAAGGAGTTCGACTAGAGTTTTTGAAATTTGGCTTAACTATTGTAGTTTAAAACAAAACAATCAAATTATTAATAGCCACAATATTAAATCTTACATCTATATGAGCTTTAAAGACATGGAATGACAATGAAATAGTTAATAAGACAAAGTTGAAATACTACAAAGATTGTGTAAATGTTATTTTCACTAATTAAAACTAATTTTTCAATTTGAGTTTAAAGAACAAAATAAATATTACCAAATATCAAGATCAATAGTTATGATCTCCATTATAAAACTGATCATTTAACTAACATGAAAAAACTTTGGGATGAGCGAATCTATAAAAATTTTGATACAAAAGAGAGGTTTAGGATGAGCATATTCTCTTTTTGTTTCTTCTCCATTTCAAAGAGGACCTGACACACCCAAAGAGGAAACATGAAGGTCGTCTTCATGGCTATTCCTAAGTGACATTGTTCTTTCTTTATGTAATTTTCTTCCCCTCTTTTCATTGATATAAAGTTTTGGGTTCTCTTTCCTCTAACCAAAATATGGATTGTAATGGTTATTTCATTTTTACATTGATTTGATTTCTAACATATTGACGATGCAAGAGATTTTGTAGTGTTTTTTCAATGGAGTGAATTTTTTTACAAGATCATATAAGAGGATTCAGTATGAAGATCCCTCTCATCCTTCTCTATCAATAACACCTCACTCAAAGAGAAACTCTATCAAATTTTTTTGCTTCACCTATCTTTCATATTATCAATCTTTATATGTAAAAAAAAAAAAGGTAATTGTACATTAAACATTATTATCAATACCCTTGACACCTTTTGGATGCACCAATGCTTAACCTATTGGTAAAATTTATATAGTACTTGGTGACACCAAAACCCACAACAATACCCAATGTGCACTTTGTTTGATCCCTCATAGTTATGATTTGGTGTTGACATGACATAGTAAGCTATCATAAAGATGATATAAATTGATAAATTATGAACTAGTTAAAAAAAAAAAAGTTGGAATGGGCATCAAATTGGTGCTTATGCTATGATTTGAACAAAGTTTGAGTTTTTTTTTGGTTTATCTTATTTTATATATATTTTTAATATTTATCATTATGTTTAAACGAACTCTTTAATTTCATGTTTACAATTATGTTTAAAGTTTGAGTTTTTTTATTTAACCAATATAAACAATTATAAAAATTGGTTTTATACTTTAATTATAAAAATTGATTTTATACTTCTTTTCAATTATTAAAAAAATAATTTTTTTTATTGTTAAAAATTTTGTGAACATTTTTAATTTTTAAAATGTCCAAAATGATAGTGTTTTAACTATTAATTATAATAATAGTTAATAATCAAAAGTAACTCAATAAAATAAAATCTAAAACCTCACATTGAATCCTATCTTTAATCAATTAAACTAACCTACTCGACTATAAATTAAAACCGATTGAGAACACATATAAAGCTTATGTTTAACTTATTAATAACAAATAAAGTACTATAAAGCTTGTATTTAATTTGAAAGTTAAGATTTATATTAAATGTTGTAATACTTTTTTTAAAGTAATAATATGTTAATGATATTATTGGAATATTTTCGATTTCAATAAGAATATAAAATATTGTATTTGAAGGTTATAAGTTCAAATCAAGAGGGGTAGGGTATGTATATCTTTTTAGATTTTAGTAATCAAGTCATTGTATGGAAAGGGTTTCTTATCCCACAAACAAGAGAGTCTCATACACCAATTTGATGTATGACTTAAATACTAACATTTTTCTTTTAATATAACAAAAAATACTAAAACTTTATTTTACTAACATTAAATTTTATAGCAAAAATATATATTTTTTATAAAATCATTTATATAATATATAAATAATAGTAACTAAACTTAATTGGAAAAAAAAAAATGTTGAATCAAATAAAATTGATGTAAACTTAATTGGGAAAAAACTTGGTAAATCAAATAAGGTTGATATACTCTTCACCCCTTTTGAGAATTTCTACACTTAGAGTGTTTAAGGTCTAATCAATTTTATGGAAGGTATATTTGTTTTTTCCACCCCTTGTAAGCTAAGCTATATATCGCTTACTTTTCGATCAAGAATATATGTAATTCAATTGCATTGCATTGGGTTATTTTGAATTTTAAAGTTAGTTTGAATTAATTATAATTTACATGTAGTTTTAAGGGTTAGTTGAATTTACATGT
Organism: Picea abies; assembly: GCA_900067695.1. Classification (NCBI taxonomy): domain Eukaryota; kingdom Viridiplantae; phylum Streptophyta; class Pinopsida; order Pinales; family Pinaceae; genus Picea; species Picea abies. The sequence goes on from CBVK0103252093.1 coordinate 11,119, forward strand.
AATTTTAAGGGTTAGTTTAAGCAGTTTTGAATTTCATTTGAGTTTTTTTTTCAATGATCAAATGAGGAGGTTATAAGTTAGTCTTTCTATAAATTTTAAATCATAAATTCAAAAAATATGAATTTGACTCTCTTAATTTTAATCATCATTTTATCTTTATACCTTAAATCTATATATATAAATAAATATAAATTAATTACCAAAAATAAAATTTAAACAATAAATAAATATATATACAATCATAAATTCAAAAAATATGAATTTGACTCTCTTGATTTTAATCATCATTTTATCTTTATACCTTATATATATATATATATATATATATATATAT
>CBVK0103252099.1:0-10807 GCA_900067695.1 Picea abies
TGCATCCACTAACTCTGTTTTGTGAAAAAACCAGAGACTAATTCTTGTTTTGGATGGAATTCAACCAAGTCGACTACCTTTCTCTAACACAGTCGACCTGCTTTAATTGAGGTTTAGGTCCAACTCATAGATTTCATCAATGACACTTTGATGTGGACGAGCATAACATGGAAAAGTTTGCAAATATCATTAGAAGTGATGTTGAGGTGTGCATAGAGAATCTATCACCCAACAGTCCAAAGTCAACCATCACCAACAATACTACAACGAACGTCAATCAGCAGTCTAGGTCGACCAACCCGTGGCCCATGAATAAATATAAAATTTCTGGCATTTCTTCATTGCGTAGCTACTCCAATTTTGACATTTTTCACCAGAGGATTGGGATTTCTTGCGTAGCTACTCCAATTTTGACATTTTTCACCAGAGGATTGGGATTTCTTGATGTAGATATATGAGGAACTGAATCATATTTGATGCAAATCATCCCTTGACGTCCTCTCCTTTTCTCAAGTCGACCAACGCAAGTCCTCCAAGCAGATTTCAGGATTGACATATTGTTGAAATGTCGGTCATCAACATTCTTCCGGTAATTGTTCAAACCCTCGAATCGAAATGCAAGTGGAGAGTTTAGTGGTCGACCGCATTGAGTGTATATCCAGACACCAAAGGAGAGAAGGGGTGCCAGAAGGACTTTATGTCCTCTCTTCCTCATGCATAATGGTAACCATAGCTGCATCAATCTGTTGATTCCATGTGTTTAGAATTACATTAACTGTAAATGTACGCCAAGAGTGGAGAAGTAGGGCCGATCGTAAATGAAAATGAGACCAGAGAGTCAGTGTTAACGATACGGCTGACACTTCGACTTTGACTTCCTCATCATTAGCCATTCATCCATCCAACATTCAAAATATGTGGTCAATTTCTTTAATAAGTGATCGACAACTTGCAACAGGTCTCTTTAGCAAACTCTCAACACCAAAATGATGAATCTTTATTTGGTGTGTTGATGCGATGGAATTGGATGCTTCCCTTTGATTAAACATTTCCACTTGAAGAATACATCGTTGTTTGAATTAGATCAACAACATATGTTAGTGGTACATCCTAACATCTAAGATTAAACAGAGGATAACAGTCACACAATTGACACTGGTTTCTGTGGAAACTCAATACGGGAAAAAACCACACGACAATGATTATCAATATTCTTATTATTCAAAGAAGAATTACAATAGCCATCACAGGAATACAACCATCCTCTCCTCACATAAACAATACAGTGCATAGTATTGTGTCTTTTCACACACTCTACACACATTTCACTCTCACCTTTATGGATATGCTCATATATATAACATCTCTCAAAAGAGTGCATGCATGCATGCACATTCCTAATATAGTTGATCTGCATGTGACCGCATGAGAAATTGGTTGGCATGTTTCCAACAATCTCCACATTGACAACAATTTACTTGATATATCATGCCCTCATTAATTCATCACCTTTTATACAATTCAAGAGAAGTTAAACACCATCTCAACTTCTCTAACAAAATAGGTTTCATAAACATGTCTGCAGAATTCACTTTTGTATGGACCTTTTCCAAGCCACTCCCCTTTCATCAACCACCTTTCTTACAAAATGGTATTTGATAGAAATATGCTTCATCTTACCATGATACGTTTTATTACATTCCAAATGAGTAACACTTTGACTATTGCAAAATACTTTTACCTTGTCCTGCATCCATCCAAACTCACCCAACAAACCTTTCAACGAAATTGCCTCCTTACATGCATGTGAAGCAACCATATATTATGCCTCAGTACTAGATAAAGTAACTATGTTTTGAACCTTTGACATCCAACTAATAGGTCCTTCTGCAAGAGTAATTATTTTTTGTGATATAATAATTATTTTTTCCTCTAAGATATCGAAGAACCCATTTCACTATTGCACAATGCTATTTACCTAGATTTTCCATGTATCTACTAACAAAATCAACTGCATGTGAAATACATGGTCTAGTACCCACCATCGCATACATCACACTTCCTAATGCATTAGCATATGGTACATGAGACATATAATCATTTTCTTTGTCATTACTAGGACATAAACCTGAAGAAAAAATGAAATGGGAAGCCAAAGGGATCTTTATGAGTCTCACATTATTCATACAGAATCACACAAGTATTTTCTCCACATACTTATGTTGTGATAACCACAAATTACCATTTTTCTTATCTATGTGTATCTCCATGCCCAATATTTATTTTCTTACTTCTATATCCTTCATATCAAAATCCCTAGCCAACTAGGCCTTTAACCTGTTGATTTTGACCATGCCTTTTCTTTCGACAAGCATATCGTTAACATATAACACAAAAATAATAAACCTGCCATTTTCCAACCTTTTAAAGTAAACACAATGATCATATTCACTTCTTGTAAAATTTAGACTCATCATGAAGGAATCAAACTTCTTGTACCATTGTTTGGGAGACTGTCTCTCAAACTTCTTGTACCATTGTTTGGGAGACTGTCTCAGGCCATACAATGACTTCTTGAGTTTGCAAACAAACCTTTTATTTCAATCTTGAACAAACCCTTCTGGTTGTTCCATATATATATCCTCATCTAAATCTCCATGTAGAAACATTTTTTTAATATCTAGTTGATCTAACTCAATATAAAGTAAATAAACTAGTGCTTAACACAACCCGAACTGAAACAAGCTTCACAACTGGTGAAAATATCTCATGAAAATCAATACCTTCCTTTTGACAATGCCCTTCTTCTATCAGTATTTCTTTATACATTCAACTTTATCATTGGTTCCCTTTTTTAGTTTATAGAACCACTTGCAACTGACAACCTTCCTTTCCTTTGGAAGCTCTACCAGGTCCCATGTTTTATTCCTCTCTAACACATCCATTTCTTATTTGAAATATTTTTTCCATTGAGGAATTTCAAATGCCTTAATTTCTTTATGAAAACAACTAGGTTCTCCATCTATAGAAACCAAAGCCACATATGAAACATAATCGTCATACCTTGTAGGAGGATTACTGACCTGTGTAGATCTCCTTAGATATGGTTGAGGCATACGTTCAGTTTCCTGGATATTTTATGCATCTTCATCTTCTTCTTCTAGAACTTCTTCATGTTCCTCCCTTTCTGAAGATGGTTGAGTTTCCAACTGAATTTCTTGAACTTGTGATACATGTTCTTGTCTCACTTCAACATCTATTATTTTTCATTTCAAGAGTGAGTATTGGTCAAATACTACATCTATGCTTATGATGAGTTTGTGGGGAGTAGGATCCCAGAATATGTACCCCTTAAATCCATCACCATAACCACCAAAGACATATCTCTTTGATATAGGATCTAACTTAGAATGTTGATGTTTACAAATAAGAGCATAAGCATCACATCCAAATATTATCATATTTGAAAAATCACATGAATGACTTGTCCATACCTCTTATGAAATATTATAGTTTATTGCAGATGATGGTGATCGATTTATCAGATAACATACTATAAGAAATGCTTCTACCCATAATTCCTATTGCATCTTGGAATTACTGAGCATGCTCCTTGATCTCTCTAGAAGAGTCTTTATCATGCGTTCAACAACACCATTTTGTTGAGGAATATAAACCATGGTCTTATGTCTTTTGATCCTGGCTTCCATGCAATAGTTTTCAAATTCCACAGATGTGAAATTACCTCCATTATGTGTTCATTAATACTTGACTAAAATGTCAATGCTCTCTTCAACCAAAGCTTTGAATTTCTTAAAATTATTAAGTACATCATATTTTCTGTAAAGTAAATAGACCCAAAACTTTCTCGAGTAATAATCTATAAATATCACAAAATACAACAATCCTCCAAAATAAAATGTAGGGAATATTCCAGAAACATATGAATGAATGTAATCAAGGATACCTTTTCTTATATTCCTTCTTGTTTTAAAATTCCATCTACACTATTTTCCAAAAACACAATACTTGTAGAAATTCAAATTCAGAAACTTTAAACTTGGAAGTGACTTACGATCAACCATTACCTTAAGCCCCTTCTCACTCATATGACCCAAGTGTTGATTCCATAAATGAACACAGTCACTTACATATTCAAATGATACCACTACTTGATTTACTTTTGTCCTTCCTTCAAGGTTATAAAGGTTCTTGATCCTCTTTTCCTTCATGATTGCTAAGATGCCTTTGGACACCTTTAGTACTCCACCTTGAGTTGTACACCTATAACCAATAGAATATAGAACTCCCAAGGATATAAATTGTTTTCCCAGTTCAGGTACATGCCTTACATATGTTAATTTTCTTTCAGAACCATCATGTATTTTAATCCAGACACTACCAACTCCAACAATTTTATAAGAAAAATCATTTTCCATAAAACAAACACCATCATCAATAGATTGGTAAGTTGAGAACCAATTTATATGAATACACATGTGGTTGGACACACCAGAATCTAACAACCAATGTTGATGTTGATGTGAAACATCACAAGTACATAATACCTCATCAACCATACATGAATCAAAACCTAAACTTGTTTAAACTAAATTAGCTTCCTTTGTTTCTTTTATGGAATCCTCCTTGGATGCATTCTGTCTTTTCCAGCAATCCTTCTTGAGATTCCCATATTTTCCACAAAACCAACATTTATGCTTACTCTTCTTTCCTTTCGACTTATACCTTGATATAACCCTATGATTTTTCCCTCTTTATGTAGATCCAACCCTGACAACCATTTCTTATGTTCTTGCGGTTTATTTACTGGATATTTTCCTCATTTCCTCAGAAAACAAAGCTCCCAAAATAGTTTCATAATCAATGGCATATGTTGAGCTAAACAACATAGAAGTGACCATAGGTTCTCGAGACTCGGGAAACTAACACAGGTGTAACCTCCTTGTCCTCATCTGTGTATGTTACATCCATACTAGATAATTGACAAATTAGAGTATTAAAAAAATTAAAGTGATCAGAAATTTTTGTACCTTATTTCATCTACAGGATGTACAACTGCCTCTTCAAGAAGATTATGTTCATCAAGGAATTTGTCATATAAATAATCTCCATTATGTTCTCCAAACCTATTTTTGTCTCCTCTTCAACAATGTTAAACAACACTTCATCTTCCAGACACAAACGAATGGTACTCATAGCTCTTGCATCCATATCTTCCCATTCCTCCTCTATCATGCTTTTCAATTTCTTTGTCTTTCCATCCAATGTCTTTTGCAATCCTTGTTACACAAGAAGATTCCTCATATTGAGCTTCCATAGCGCAAAGATATTCTTATCGTTAAATTTCTCCACCTCAATCTTAGAACTCTGCACTTTCTCCATTGGCAGAAAACTCCAAAAGCACTACTTATAAAAATGAGCCTTTTTGAATGTGGAAGAATAATGGTATAAACCCCAAAATATTTAATAGAAATGTTTTTTCTTTTTAAATATTTTTTACCTCAAAAATCCCTTTTTACCAAACATCCAAGTTCGACCTCACTTTTTATCAAACCACCTCTCACATAAAAAAGGTCACCTTTATTAAAGCTCGATTCTCCATAAGTTCATAATAAGACAAAATCTCATGACCATGTCTGATAAATCTCACAACCATTACCAAAAAACAACTTTAAACTATCGTTATTTTTTTGAATTGATGCTCCTGTACACCTGCGAGAGGGTGCACATTGTTGGATGATAGCACTTTTTGAGTGTGGAAAGGGAGCATCGATTTTATGGAATTATGTGGTGCACGAACCGAGCATGTTGTAGTGGAGAAGAAATATATTTCTTAAGTGTTGGAGCATCAACACGCCTCTAACACTTCCTAGGGAGTGCCAATGTGCTAAAGAGCACTTGATCACGTTGTTTGTTTGTAACAAATCCAATCGTTATGATTACAAGCGAAGAAAAAAGTCCATTTTTTTTTAAAGAATGAAGGTAGTGAAGACAACAGTTGGACCACACAACCTGACAATGATCACACACACACAGATCAGGCAATAGACAAAAACAACTTAACACACTAACACAACAAGAAGTTGGGAGAAATATGCGTAAATAAAAGATGGAAACGACTACCTGCCCAACACAAACAAGACAATGCCTACAAGCTAAATACAACAACCACAATCTCGACACAACAACATCGAAAACTAGTACTAGAACCTCTATGGTGCGCAAACCAAATTCATGAAGGCATTACAACCCAAACACCAACAACAACTACAATGAAAAATGCCCACAACAGGAAGCACATAATCCGTCCAAGTTATCATTCACCTCTATCCATTAGGGCACACAATGATCCCCTCATCAAGAATCATGTAGTCGCCATGTGATAGGTATGGAAACAACCATGGCGCAACATCATAGCTAGACCCTCAACACAAGATGAATTCAATGCACTAGGAGATCAAATATACATAGATCTAAACACCTGATGACTAACCCTAGCCCCCAATCGACAAGTCAACAAGACGACTATGAAACTGGGAGATTTGACTACTATAATAGTCATACATCACATTATATTCCTAGAACCACATAATTCATGCATTCTGTAAATTGATCCTTCTTTACCATTGATGGGATAACTACTTGTTTTAGTTTGCACTGCAACGGAGAATTAGTATAATCAATTAACATGATCATTAATAACACTAGTATAATGAGGAGTGGGATGATGAATAGTGAGAAGCATATTCTCTAGTATGTACTGGTTATCCCCTCGTGAGGCCTTGCCTACCTCAATATTTACATATTAAATTTTTTATTCCACAATAGTTCATTATAACCAATTCCAATCATAAATTTTAGAAATATATTCAACAATAGTTCATTGTAACTAAATCCAAATCCAAAAGTTTATTGTGACTAAATTCACAATTCCATTGTAACTATATTTGTCTCCGTGCAACAAATATCGATTTAACAATCACAAGCAAAGATTAACTTTAAGTACTAAGCATTAACTTTAAACATTATCAAATTAAAAATCTCATGTAAGGATTCACTTTAAATATTAAATATTAACTTTAAACATTATTGATTTAACAATCTCATGTAAGCATTAACCTTAAACATTAAACACTAACTTTGAAAACTATCGATTTAACAATCACATATATCTCTTCCCCTAAAAGGAAACATTGTCATACACACATCATACCACACCACCTTTACCACTAGAACAATGACACGGTCACCAAAAAATGAAAATCATTATCTATTTAATGCAATTACACAGTCCCTCATTCACACGGTCATCAAAAATAGAATTTGTTGTCTAATTAAAACGATTGCATAGTCACCCATTCACACAGTCACCAATGAAAATCATTGTCTAAACTTACACTGAATACACAAACTATATATAGGATGAATTCACAGTATATCAATATGTTGAAACATGATCTAATTATGATGAGACACAATTTGAATAGATGTTGTATTGCTATCGCTATGTGTCGTATTATTATACTTCTGTTAAGTACAATTGAAAGCTATTAAAGGTGTTGTTGATAATGTTGTCATATGAATAATTTATAACGTTGTCATAAACATAAAATGTAGATATATAATCAACTGATAATGCAGCTATAAAAATAATAATATTTAACAAAATCATAAATGCAATAAATTTGCAGTCTTGGAATCGTAAGTTCGCAGTCTAAAGCAATCACAATACAAAAATCAACAGTAATTGAAATCGCTGTCAAGAATCATTACATTCGTTGTATGTTCTTTATCAATCAATTCGCTGCATTTTAATATAATAATTTCGTTGTGTTTGTTATAAGAAATTGGAGACAATACAAGGGTAAATTCACTGTAAATAAAAGGTTAAAATAGCAGCCAATAGATGGGTAAAAACATAGGTACACCATAAATTTTGTTTTCATTAAACATTCTTGTAAAATGTTGCCATAACAATGTAAAGATGTAGATAATTCAACAATCAAGGTGTTGGGATATGCCAAGAATCAACTCTAGTAAGGCTGTACTAAAACGCAACATTCAACCAGATTTTTGCTGGTAATTAGAAGCACAAAATGGTGGAGGAAAAGCCATCAAAATGTAACAAAACAGGGCATTGAAAGTAGTAAATACAACCATGAAACTGTAGACCATACGGCATGTAAAATCGCAGTAAAACTTTTCTCTCAATATATAATGAAATCATGCAATTTCTCAGTCCAAGAAGCAGCTAAAATAAAAATGATGTTTGAAGGTTCGATCCTAATCTCCAATAGAAAAAAAAAAAGGTTGAGTCATACATCACATTATATTCCTAGAACCACATAAGTCATGCGTTCTGTGAACTGATCCTTCTTTACCATTGATGGGATAGCTACTTGTTTTAGTTTGCATTGCAAAGGAGAATTAGTATAATCACTTAACATGATCATTAATAACACTAGTATAATGAGGAGTGGGATGATGAATTACGCCATGTTGGCATAGTGAGAAGTATATTCTCTAGTATGTACTAGTTATCCCTTGGTGACGCCTTGCCTACCTCAATATTTACATATTAAAATTTGTATTCAACAACAGTTCATTGTAACCAATTCCAATTTTAAATTTTAGAACTATATTCAACAATAGTTCATTGTAACTAAATCCAAATCCAAAAGTTTATTGTGACTAAATTTACAATTCCATTGTAACTATATTTGTCTCGGTGCAACAAATATCGATTTAACAATCACAAACAAGGATTAACTTTAAGTATTAAGCATTAACTTTAAACATTATCAAATTAACAATCTCATGTAAGGATTCACTTTAAATATTAAATATTAACTTTAAACATTATTGATTTAACAATCTCATGTAAGCATTAACTTTAAACATTAAACACTAACTTTGAAAACTATCGATTTAACAATCACATATATCTCTTCCCCTAAAAGGAACCGTTGTCAAACACACATAATACCACACCACCTTTACCACCACAACAATGACACAGTCACCAAAAAATGAAAATCACTATCTATTTAATGCAATTACATAGTCCCTCATTCACACGGTCATCAAAAACAGAATTTGTTGTCTAATTAAAGTGATTGCACAGTCACCCATTCACACAGTCACCAATGGAAATCATTTTCTAAACTTATATTGAATACACAGACTATATATAGGATGAATTCACAGTATATCAATATGTTGAAACGCGATCTAATTATGATGAGACACAATTTGAATAGATGTTGTATTGCTATCGCTATGTGTCTTATTATTATACTTCAGTTAAGTACAATTGAAATCTATTAAAGGTTTTGTTTATAACGTTTTCATATGAATAATTTATAACGTTGTCATAAACATAAAACATAGATATATAATCAACTGATAATGCAACTATAAAAATAATAATATTTAACACAATCATAAATGCAATAAATTTGCAGTCTAGGAATGGTAAGTTCACAGTCTAAAGCAATCACAATACAAAAATCAACAATAATTGAAATCGCAGTCAAGAATCATTACATTCGTTGTATGTGCTTTATCAATCAATTCGTTGCATTTTAATATAATAATTTCGTTGTGTTTGTTATAAGAAATTGTAGACAATACAAGGGTAAATTCACTGTAAATAAAAGGTTAAAATAGCAGCCAATAGATGGGTAAAAACAAAAGTACACCATAAATTTCGTTTTCATTAAACGTTGTTGTAAAATGTTGCCATAACAATATAAAGATGTAGATAATTCAACAATCAAGGTGTTGGAATATGTCAAAAATCAACTTTGGTAAGGTTCTACTAAAATGCAACATTCAACCACATTTTTGCTGGTAATTAGAAGCACGAAATGGTGGAGGAAAAGCCATCAAAACGCAACAAAACAGGGCATTGAAAGTAGTAAATACAACCACAAAACTGCAGACCATACGGCATGTAAAATCACAGTAAAACTTTTCTCTCAATATATAATGAAATCATGCAATTTCTTAGTCCAAGAAACAACTAAAATAAAAATGATGTCTGAAGGTTCGATCGTAGTCTCCAATAGAAAAAAAAAAGATTGTCATACAATCGGTTATTGTCAATAAATAAATCCAAATCACAGTCACGATTAGTTTATAAAAACTCCTTCATTCAATGGACAAACATTGAGATTTCTTCATTCAAGAGTTGGGAACTATCATGAAAATAGCAGAGAATAAAATACCCTCTGAAACCGCAGAGGTGATATAAAGATGTAGAGGGTATTGATCTAATCACAAAGAGAAAAGATAAAAAATAATCAGAGGTATTCAATCGCAATAAGGCGCAAGACAATAAATAAACCCGAAACAATCAACAGGGGTAGAAAGCTGGGAAAAAATATCCTTTGCTCATCATCCACGCACAAAAAAGAAGGGCATTAGAATCTATAGGTCTATTAACACTGAAGTGATGACAAAAAGAAGGGCATTAGAATCTATAGGTCTATTAACACTGAAGTGATGACTGTCAATTCAGCTCCTCGCTTAATTCTCAGGCATGGACTGATGATCTAGGGATAAGGACGGATCATAAGGCACAATATCTTCATAAAGATCAATTGAGCAAAGATAACAGTCATGAAAATCAGAGATTGGGTTGTCAAGAAAATCAATTCAAAAGTAGCGAGCATAAACCTATGATGAATTTAATTTCTCGATTAAAACATCGAGTAAAACATATTTATTTACACATAGAAGTACAATAATGAAAGCGCAAGAAAAATAATAATCTACCATTCAA
>CBVK0103252126.1:0-14663 GCA_900067695.1 Picea abies
AAAAAAAAAAAAAAACAAGGGGCGCTTGCTCCTCAAAACTCTGATACCCGATTTGCGATGAGCTCCACCTCAATGAGCTAGCCCTTACCGGCTGGAACCTGATCCATATGACCTGCCTCCGAGTGACTGTAGTCAAACCCTCCATCGAAGTTTCAGCATTCACAATGTCATGATTCACAAGTCCTCTAGACTCGCGAATCTCCGATTTCCGATGGCTCCTTCCGTGCTAGCCCTTTGGCTAGGCCCTGGTCCAAATCACCACCACCATATGCCCTTGACCATCTCCATCGGGGTTTCGCGCTTCGTATTTTTGAAGTGCACGAAATACTCGTCCCCAAGATCCCCGACATCCCGATGGCTTCAAGTTCTCCGATGGGCGCTTTCTTGTCGGGACTTTCCTGATGACGCCGATCTCCTGCCACGCGTCCCTTCTTAGGTGGACGGTCTAGATCTTCTTCCCTGTTCCTTGCGTCCATGATCAGGCTCGCTTGACGTTTATGGATGTGGCCTTTGAATAAATCTCACCTGACCGGCTTTCAAAATCCCACCTCTATGTATTTACATCAGAGGTCTCAAATCGGAGAGGAAAACATACCTGTGCAAGGAATGTTGCTAACATTAGGCTCCACGGGGGATAGAGTCGTCCCCGCGATGCTCTAAGAACTCCTTCCGCAGCTTCAGTGCCTTGCTATTGGGCTATGGAGTCACTTATTAGGCCGAAAACATACAAAAAGAAACTAAAAAAGAACTAAAAGACAATATTTACAAACAGAGGAGCCACCTAAGGCTCAAATAAAACATTTTTTTAGAAAATGCCCATTCACTGGGCTGTTGAAAATCTCTTCACCCTCTAGATCCTGCAATCCATAGGTGTTGTTGGAGAAAATCTCAGAGATTTTAAAGGGGTCGATCCATAGGGCGTCGAACTTGCTGTGCTTGCCTTTATCCTGTCTAGGTGCATCCCACTTAAATACCAAGTCCCTGATCTCGAACTCCTTTTTCCTGACCTTCCTGTCAAAAGCCTGCTTGATCTTCTGCTGATGACTGTAAGTTGTGTCCCTCACTTGTTCTCTGATCTATTGCACTTCCACTATCTGATGAATTCTTCTGATCATATGATCTGGTTCTCCCTCATAGTCTTGAAAGAACTTCGCCACAGGTAAGGCGAGCTGAGTAGGGAAAATTGCCTCTGCTCTGTAGAGTAGTTGAAACAACGAAGTGCCCAGAGACTTCTTCGTCGTGACACGATCGACCCACAGAGCGAATTTCAAATTTGAATCCCAGGCTCTTTTGTTATCCTCTAACAATCTTTTGATGATCTTTATCAGGCTTTTGTTAGAGGATTCCACTAAACCATTGCCCTGGGGATAGTAGGGGGTGGAGTGAACTAGAGAGATCTGGAACTGCTCACAGAACTTAATTAAAGGTTCAGATTTGAAAGAAGCAACATTATCGGTGATGATTCTGCTGGGACAGCCAAACCAGGCTATGATATCTTCTAGGAAGCTAATAATTACTTTGTGTGATGCGCTTCTGGTGGGGACAACTTTTATCCACTTGGTGAAATAATCTGTTGCAGTTAGGATCCATCTGTGCTGACCACTTGAGGGAGGATGAATCTCTCTGATGAAGTCCAACCCCCACTACTGAAAAGGTGTCGAAGCTACAATGGGTTTCAATGGCAGTGAGGTGAGTTATTGCTTTCCTGAAAACTTTTGACATTTGGTGCAAGCTCTGATCTCCCTGCAAACATCGGCGAATAAAGTAGGCCAACAATATCCATCCCTGAGGATCTTATGAGCTGTGGTTTTCTAGAAATGATGCCCCCCACAAAGGCCTTTATGGAAATCAAACATAACCTTCTGGGCTTCCGGAGGGTTCAAACATCTCAGCAGCATCCCCAAAGGATCTCTCTAGTACAAAACTTGCTCAATGAGACAATACCTGACTGCCTTGAGCTTTAAAGCTCTTGCTTTGCTTTTTCCCATTCCATCCGGGGGCTTCAATTCTTGCAGAAAATAAAGAATGTCACGATACCAGGCACAATTTACCAGCGATAAGTCGTCTTGAGGGCATTGGCTGGGCAACTTAGTTTGTTGATTTCCTGAGCGAGTGTTGAGGAAATGGACTCCCAAGGCTTCACGATTGGATTTAGCCAGTAGCTTGGCTAGGCCTTGCCCCTTAACCATCTCGGTGGGCTTTATTTCCAAGTCAAATTCCAGAATTTTTGCTATCCATTTGCCTCTTCTCCCATCTATGTCTGGCTATACAAGAATGTCTTTTACGGAAGCTGAAGGAACGTATGTTGTCATTTTCGAATGCAAGACGTAGACTCTGAAAGATTTGAGGGCTTTCACCAAGGCATAAGCCTGCTTCTCCATGATCTTGTACCGGAGCTCTGCATCTCTCAATGCCTTGCTGAAGAAGGCAATGGGTTGTTCTCGTCCTTCCGCATTTCTCTGCAATAAGACCAGCGCCACTGTATCAAAAGAAGCAAAGGAGAAAATTAGGAATTCTTTGGAATAGTCAGGACTGACAAGCACAGGTGCCCAAGTCAATGCCCTTTTTATTTGGTCAAAAGAGGCCCTGGGCTCAGCGGTCCATTTCACTTCGTTTCCCTTTCTGAGCATGGCCGTGATGTGTTTCACTAGCTCTGCAAAATTTGAGACAAACCTCCTTAGAAAATTAATTTTTCCCAAAAAGGCCTGAACCTCTTTTTTAGACCTCGGAAGCGACAAGGCTTGAATTGCTTCCACCTTGTTGGGATCAATTCTCACTCCCTCTGCCGATAGTATATGTCCCAATAACTTCCCTTCCTGCATAGCAAACAGGGACTTCTTGGGGTTCAGGGAAAGGCCAAACCTTCGGCATTTCGAGAAAACTTTTCTTAAGTGGCAGTGGTGCTCCTCATCAGACCTGGAAAAGACCGTGATGTCATCTAGGTAGATCACTACAAATTGGTCTTTTTCTCCGATGAAGGCTATATCCATGGCTCGCTGAAATGTTTCTCCCGCATTCATAAGCCCGAATGGCATTTTGGCATACATGAACGTGCCCCAAGGAGTGGTGAAGGTTGTCTTTTCCCTGTCCTCAGGCATGACCGATATCTGATTATAGCCAGAAAACCCATTGATCATGGATATCCTGGAGGTGCCAATTACCCTCTGCAGTATGTGTTCCATCTATTGAGATTCCTGAAATCAACGCAGAGCCTGATTTCTCCACTCTTCTTCCTTACTGGGACCAAATTGGCCACCCATTCAAAATATCTCAAGGGGACAATGATTTGGGTATCTAACAACTTTTTAACTTCCTTCTCCATGATGAGAAGTAACATGGGGTTTATCTATCTTAGCTTATTCCTGAAAGGCCTAGCTCCTTCCTTCAACAGGATCTTGTGCTCGATGACAGATGTGTCATACGTCTTGAGGTCTTCGTATGTCCATGCAAACACATCGGCGAACTCTCTCAACAGCTCTGTGTACTCGACCTTCTGTTCTTTGGTCAAACTACTTGACAATTTGACAAACTTGGGCTCCTTCGGTGTGCCAATGTTGCATTCGGCTGTCTCAACATCTTCATTTGAGACCCTGCCCTTTACTGGCACATCATTCCCATCGAACAATCTCTCTAAAGGGACAAGTCCTCTCGGGATGTGATTACTGGGCAGTTGAATGATCTGATGATTAGCGATTTCGTTTAAAAACCTCTCAGGATGAGGGTCACCTTCCAAATCAGGATCTTGGTCAATATGCAGCGCAATAAATTCGTCCACTGCTTGGAGAAACCTTTTGAGTTTAGAATCATCCTCGAACACCTTCCAATGCTTGACATTGTCCGGCACTGAGGGCCTATACCTTATCTCAACATCATTTTTTACCATAGGCGGCAGAGGAAATTTGAGCAAATTAGCTGAGACAGCTAAAGAATCGGCCAAAGCATTTTCTTCCCTCGGAATGAAAGAAATGTTAAAAGCCAGGAAGGAATTATCAATAAGGTCCCATACTTCATTCCAATAATTTCTGAGTCGGGGATTATGGGCACGATAAGCATTCCTTACCTGCTGAATAATCAACTCAGCATCTCCGAATATTGCCACTTCTTCAATTCCCATTTCCTTTGCGGCCCTCATACCCAGAACAAGAGCTTCATACTCTGCCACGTTGTTGGTGACTTCGAATTCCAGCTTGTATGATAGGGATATGACTTCTTGACAAGGTGATATGAAAACCGCCCCAGGGCCAGCTCCTTCGCTAGAAGAAGCTCCGTCAAAAAACATCTTCCACACAGAGGAACTTTGAGGGGAAATTGGATGATCAGGGCTAGGATGTTTTCTGATTAGTAAAGAGATTTCAGGGGCATCGGTAAGCTGCAACAAGCTAGACCCTAAGTCAGTGTCAAGTGCAAAGATGGGGTGGTTGGTAGGGTCTGCTTCATCACTGACAATATAGGCCAGCTAGGCTTCTCTGTATAATCTCCTTCGTTCCCCTCCAAAGACCGGAATGGTAGCATACGTGAGATCCATATGTAGTGTCCCTCCCAATTTTTTGATCCATGATCTAGACAACAACATACCGAATTTTGGGGGATCGTCGGCTACCACAATATCCATGACCACACTCTTCATGGGTAGCTGAAAAAGAGAAACCACCAGGTCCTTGATGACTCCCAGACATTGCACCCTCCTTGAATCAAAAGAGTATAAATCATGGTAGGCCCTGGTCACTTCTAATCCCAGCTCTTCCATCACTATTTTGGGCATAAGGTTATGGGAAGCCCCTGAGTCCATGAAGCAGTTATGCAGCACTTTATCATGTATATTCAGAGATGTGTAGAAGGGAGGGGATGAATCATATCTATCTTCTACCATGGGCCCTAAGACGACTGCAGGCTTTTCATCTTGAAGGTTTATTGAGTCAGAGAGAGGCTAGGGGGGTCTGATTGTAGCAACTTGGAGAGGGACCTTTTGAAGTCTTCATTTTTAACTAGCTCAGAGAGGGGTACAGGAATCCTAATCTTCTGAATCTCATGCTCAAAATTGAAGGAGGGGGTAGGTTTAGGAGCTTCTCTTACCTCAGTGACAGGTTCTTTGGTTGCTGGCGAAGCACTTTGAGTTTTCTTTTCTTTAGCTGCGGCTGCTACAGTTTTAGTAGGCCTATCAGCTATGAGGGGCTGGTCTGAGCTATCGAAGTCTCCTTCTTTTCTTCTAGACCTGAGATTATATCTGTTAGAAGTGTGACCAGGCCTTTCTTCTTTCCCCAACTCATGAATCTGAGCACTCATCAGTGATTCTTCATATGCTGACTGCGTCAAATGGGGAAAAGGGGGAGTTTCTTCAATACAGTGAATTTCAGGGCCAAACTCATCTATCTCCTCTCTCTTCTCATGATCTACCAAGTTATTTTGGAGGGGGGCTTGAACCCTTTGGTCTTCTCTATCCTTTCCCCTCTGTTCCCTTGGGAAAACATGAGGCATATTGTTAGTCGATCATCTGAAACCTCTATTATCATTGTTTTGGGGATTTCTATACATGGGCTTTCCTTCTAATTCCAACTTTTCTACCTTGGCAGCAAGTGATTTTAGCGTTCTAGCTGTCTCATCTATCCTATGGGGCAGGGGAGAGGAGCTGGATGAGGAAGCTTCAGGCATGTTCTTGGAGGTAGTTCTATCACTGGCGTTCCTGAGTCGGTTGATAGCCAATATGTTGGATTCTACCTCCACGGCTGCGTCTTGCATGTGGGCCAGCGTAGCAACTCTTCTCTCTCTCAGCAGTAGGTAGAAATCAGGATCAAAGGCGCTGGAGTAAGTGATCATTGCAGAGGCTTCGGAGGGTTTTATCTCAGTAGGGATTCTGTTGTACATTTTATTAAATCTCTTGGAGAAGTCAGAAACAGACTCTCCTTCCTTTCTCTTCAACGACCCAAACTCTGTCATGTAATACATGAAGTCTTTTTTATCTCCCCACTGTCTCAAAAAGGAATTATCTAAAGCTCTGATCGCATCAATAGATCCAGGAGGCAGGGCCCCGAACCATTTTCTAGCCTCTCCTTGGAGACTATGGACAAAAATCCTCATCCATACGTCCGTGTGCATGATAACATTATCATCCGTGAAAGTGTAAAAGGCTGCTAGGTGTTGTTCGACAGTTATGTCCCCCTCGCTTGTAAACTTGAGCAGCTACTTAAGGTACCCTTCTACTGGGAGGTTATTGAGAGGCTGATCCAGGTGGATATCGGTGGCCACCCACCTTTTTCGACTGGCTCAAAATAGTTTTCTGGCAATTTTGGCAATTTATAGGGTTAGGTTTTTGGATGTCTATGACTTTTGGCATTCTTGTCTACTGTAAAAAGGCCTCTAGAGCCTCATTGTAATCATCTTCTCATGGATGCAAGTAGCAGCCACATCTCTTCTCAGAGATAAGCTACCGGCGACCTAGCTAGTTTATTTACATTCTGTCTGTAAGCATATTTCAGTCATTTGTTATTAATGAAATGAAGTCTTATTTCCGCTGCATCTCTACATTTATGTGTATTTTTATATTTCATTGTGTTCCTACATAAATCCGGATCAGAGGCTGTGGTAGCACAAGGGGAGAGTATCTAGTGGCTATGATGACCTCTATTTCGATCATAGGGGGATTTGCTCCGACCATAGGAATATTAGGTGGAGGAGAACTCGGAGGAGAAGGAGTTTGCGAAGGGGCTACCGGGAATGAATCTCGGAGTGGGGTGGGAAACAAGAGGTGATTCAAGGAATGGGCTACCAAGCTGAAGTTAGCAGGTGCTCCTCCTTGTGCAGGAGTGGGGAAATCTTCTGTGGTCGTGGGTCCACGCCAAGGTACAGCTTCAGAGGAGAGGGGAGTGACAAGGATTTCTCCCTCCAATCCCAGACCAGGAGGGGAAAACTTGGCAGGAACACTCCCAAAATTCAGAAAACGGGAAACTTGTGAAGGAGGTCTATCAAGAAACCGAGGGGGAGAAAATGGAGTTCTTACAGAAGGAGAGGGTGGATTACCTGTTTCGACGGTAGAAGATTGTTCTTCAGGGGCCTTTCCTTTTCTAAGGACCACCCCTGGATCAGTTTCAGGTGTAGCTAGGGGAAGTTGTGGATGAGACCGCGTGTGTCTGCCTCTGAAAGCACAATTGATAGAGTAGGTTCTCCCCAGCGAAGTCGTCATAATAGAGTCGCCAGGTGCACAGCAGCAATCTCGATAATTCTGATTTCCGATGCACCTTCAGAATCATGTAGTCGTTGTCATTCAATCCCGGGGAAAATATTCAACTTCGTCCCCGGCAACGGCGCCAGAAATGTTGGCGACGGAAGTCACTCCTGGATTGCTAGCAGGAGCAGAGCCCGACTCCCATCAGTTTTATGTCACGATTGTTCATAGATGGGTGATCGAATGGAAGCCAACTCAAAACGATATCATTCCAACTCTAAACTAGCCCAGGCATGCATGGGTGAGTGAGGTCTTTATAAACTTCAGATAGTGAGTGTAGTAAGGGGTGAACAGATGGAAGACTTGTATAGAAGGAGTGCGAAGGTCTGTTACAAACGACAGGTTCCTAATAGATTGGAGAAGAAGGCATCCAAATGCAAGGTCTTCTTGCACTTAAATACAAAAAACCAGAGAATACAATAATGCAATGATAAATCATTTATCATAATAGAACTGTAATAATTCATGCGACTCAGTCAGTCACGACCTCTCTAAGCATGAGACGAAAACTAGATGGAACAAGAAAAACTGTCTGTCATAAACAAGATATCTCAAATATAGATGCATAAGCTGAAAACTAGAATAGCTTCTAAAAAATTACAGCAGGGAGCTCTGCTCAACCATCGATGCTTACAAAATGGAAAAAATGCCTACATATACTCTTCCCTTCCTTTCGCCCAGCATAGGCGTCTCAAAACTTTCAATGGATGGTGTCGCCTCAATCAAATCTGGCCTGCATTGTTCTACCATACACTACCTTTAATTCAGCATGGCTTGCGCCAGGGGGTAGCTGAGCCCTTTGAATGTTTAACTGGCGTGTACAGGTTCCCCTGGTGAGTTGGAGACTCGGCATGGCTTTCCTAAAGAGAACCGGTACAAGGGACCCTCCTGAGTAAATTTCAACCGGGACCTCCATACTCTGCAATAAATGGGTGACGTGAGGCTTCACCCACCCTCTTTCTCCTTTATCCATTCTGAGCAGGTACCAAGATCCAAATCTCATCGGGCTGGAGTCGACAGAGCACAGTGCCCCCCTTCTGAGAATTAATTCGGCACCTTTGGCCAAATGAAACGAAAGCGCCCCTCACTTCAGACCTCCTCTCTTATGACCAGGCATCAGAACCATGGGCCCGGTCCTGAGTGCTATCGAGAATTCGGGGTTTGGGATTTCAAAATGCAAAAAAAAAAAAAACAAGGGGCGCTTGCAGATCGGAAGAAAACAAGGGGCGCTTGCTCCTCGAAACTCCGATACCCGATTTGCGATGAGCTCCACTTCAATGAGCTAGTCCCTACTGGCTAGAACCTGATCCATATGACCTACCTTCGAGTGACTGTAGTCAAACCCTCCATTGGAGTTTCGACATTCATGATCTCACGATTCACAAGTCCTCTAGACTCGCGAATCTCCGATTCCCGATGGCTCCTTCCGTGCTAGCCCTTTGACTAGGCCCTGGTCCAAATGACCACCACCATATGCCCTTGACCATCTCCATCGGGGTTTCACGGTTCATATTTTTGAAGTGCACGAACTACTTGTCCCCAAGATCCCCGACATCCCGATGGCTTCAAGTTCTCCGATGGGCGCTTTCTTGTCGGGACTTTTCCGATGACGTCGATCTCCTGCCACGCGTCCCTTCTCAGGCAGACGGTCTTGATCTCCTTCATTGTTCCTTGCGTCCATGATCAGGCTCGCTTGATGTTTATGGCTGTGGCCTTTGAATAAATCTCACTTGATCGGCTTTCAAAATCCTACCTCTATGTGTTTACATCAGAGGTCTCAAATCAGAGAGGAAAACATACCTATGCAAGGAATGTCGCTAACAGAGCCTACAACAGATCCTCTACTGGATCAAGAATCTATCAATAAAAGTCAAATTTTATTCCTTAAAATCAGCAATACGTTCAAACAAGATGAAGAATAGAGCATAGAACACAGAAGACACAACTGATGAAACAACTCATATGAATCTTCAATAACAATACAATTTACAGATACATGCCCCTCCATATTACAAACTGAAATATACAGTCATAAACATTTCTCAAAACCTCCCTCAGTTTTGGGTCGAACCCCCCTCTCCTTTACATATCATTCATCTAATGTATTTATAGTCAAAAAAATAGATATGTCTTACTGCTTGGGTGCCTCTTATCCAGTGTCGTATGTCTTCTCTTGTCTGTCATGTTCCTTATGTCAGAAGAAAACTCTGTTCAGTATGGGTTTGCAAGAAATACTTCCCTCTATGGTACTTTGGATTGACATTCTTTTGTCTCCTTGGCCAAACCCTCCATGCTTCCATTTAAGTGGGTGGTCGATTTTTCAACCACTAGTCCTTCTTTCATTAACTGGTTTCTCCTTGGGATCAGGACGAGGCCTTACGCCTTGTTTGTTGCCACACATTGCTCTTAGATTGGACCCTATATAAGAACATGATTGTGAAAGCTGGAAAGAGAGGTTTGGATCCACATCGCTCTGACCCCCACAATCCACCACCAATAACCACATACCTCTTTAGCTATATCATGGTTTTGATTGTGGGACCACTCTAATATTTTAACATTCGAGCACTTTATGTCCCCGTAATGAAGTGTGGTCGTCGATCTTGCTGCAATCCACAATTTGGGAATGCCCTGCTTTTGTAGTGCCCCCGCTAAAATTTATCCGTCTGCCAACTCCAGAATCCTTTTAACCGTGTTTAGAGATGGAGCCAATTTTGGCACTTGAGAGCTTTGAAGGTCGAGCGAGAATATCTCTTGAGGGAGAATCTCCCGAATTTGACGTGGCGTTTTGACATCATTGTGTTCTCACTGCTACTGACAGATGAGCGCCATGTGTCTTAGACACTTTTCCCCCCCGGGCTTTGGGAGTTCTGGATTGTGAATCATGAAAAACTCTCGAAGTGGAACAAGCCCATAGTGATGTGGCAGCCTAAAATGAATGCTACGCGGCCTTGGCAGATAAGTGCCATATGTTGAATTGAAAAACACCTGTGGAGTGGTAGGTCTTGAAGCGACATGTCAGTTTGACATCACTTCATGACTTCGACTCTTTGGGACTTCGGTATGTTTGGATGGAAATCTTTCGAAATAACTTTCTCCCGGTTGATGTGGCAACTTCTTGTTACTTTAGCGCTTCGGGCTTCGGGAGCTTGGATGAAAATCTCCCGAAGTAGCTTTCTCCAGGTTAACGTGGCAACCTCTCGTTACTTCAGGACTTCGAGACTTCGAGATGTTTGGATGAAAATCTCCCGAAGTAGATTTCTTATTTTTGACGTGGCAGCCTCTCATCAGTTTGGGACTTCGGGACTTCGAGGCTTCTTCCTAGTCATTAATCCTTGTGTGATTTTGAAACTCCAAATGCATGGGAGCCGCTAATCCGAACTGCACATGGGATCTCCGTTGTTGAAAATTGAACCCATTCGTTTGCTTGTATTTCAAGATCGAAATGGACTTCTCTGAATGTTGCATTTTGTTCATAATTTTTCCCTGAGCATACAACATACTTGACCAGCCTGTCTTTATCAACCAGAAGAGGAAAAACTTATAGGAAAGAATGCAAAAAAGAGAGAGACTCGACACCGGTGTAGACCTAAGTCTTAACAATAACTACATATGACCCATGAAAACTTTATGTGCTAACATTTGGCTCCACAGGGGATGGCATGCTCCCTGTGAGCTTCCAAGAACAAGCAACTTTAGTGCTCTATCCTAGGGCTAAGGGGTCACTTATTCAAATACTAAAAGAAAACTGAAAACTAAAAAGCTTGCACACGTGCCTATTTATATACAAGACCCTACTCTAACTGACCTTTACAATGCTCAGGTGAAAACAAACTTCCACATAGCCACCCAAACTGTTTGGTAACATAATTCTTCTTTTCACTGCAAATGATCCATAAAAGGTAAGGGAAGTATGACAACATAATGAAAACATGTTTTGGAACACTGACAATACCTCTGAATGATGATAAGATGATTAATTTTGTAGTCTTCAATGCTTTGGGAAAGTTCAACTCCATATATAACCCCACAAGGTCATGAAATTTATACTAAGGCATGCTAAACTGGTAAAACGCTACTGCCTTTATTTCATCATTGCTCACATGTTGTTTGATGTTCGCAGCATGTACAGGTGGATAAAGGATTGATGAAGGCTTGCTAATTCCAGGTGATATCTTCTCATTTATAAGTGTTGGACATGAGATAAGTTGCACATTTATCTCTTCCTTTTCTCCTCCATGGCCCTCCCAAGGATCAAATTCATAATTATCATATACAGGAACCATGCTACGAGGTTCCAAAGAAGCCATGAAAAAACCCTGCTCTTCATCATCTTTGCTGGGATATCCATCAAACATTGGTTGTTCTTGGTCAGTATTTGAAACAACTTCTTCATCATAAGAAGGGATGCTAAAGACATATGTTTCAAGAACATAAATATCCCTTGCATTTTCTTCATAAGAGCAACAAACAAAATCTACCTTCAATTCTGAAAAGCTAGGAAAAAACAGAGAGGAATCTTCCCTAGTTTTTTTAACTAACTTATCATTTATCTCAGCTTCATAGTTAGGAGAAATATCTACTGATGTATACACTTGCTCTTCGACATCAGAATATTCAAAAGAGACATGTTGATCTTCATAAACATTTAAAACAACAGATACATCTGATATGATGCCAGATGTTTCTATGTTATCTCTATCATAATGAATATCATTCAACACCTCTTGATCTTCATGGAAAATGTTTTCTTCCACAATAAATGCTTCATCACCAATCCGATTTTCGTGATTAGCTGAATCTTTATAAAGCAAATAAAACTCATCACAACAGCGTTCGTAAAGATACTCAGTGGAAAATTACTCTTTACAAAATGAATTGAAAGTTGCATGAAAACATGTCAAAGAGATGATGCTTGCAATGGGAAGAGATCGACACCAATCACGAGCAATCCCCTCTAATGAATACCTGAAAATCTTAATCTGAACATCTTCATGCATGATATGAAGTTGATGAATAAAATCATGAAAATCCAACAAATGTTCAGCTGATACCTCCCATTCTTCTCCTCGAAATTTAGGAAGCCTACTTTCTCATTCATCTCTACTAGGCTCTGGATTAGGGAAACCGACTATCCTTGAAAAATCACAGAAAGCATACATCTGAGCTAAAAGCTTTTCCACTTCAAACCAATGGAGTCGGCAATAGATTTCCGAACAATGGAGTCACCATGGTGAAAGATGAGCAGTCAGAACAATGTGTCCAACTTTAGATCACCATCTAAAACTAGATCCCTTTGTTATCGTTCTCCCAGGGAAGATATCTTCACTTTCGTCCCCGACAATGATGCCATTAATGTTAGCATTGAGAATCACCCTCAGACTGCAAGAGGATAATCCCAATACCCATCAAAATGTAAATGGATTAAAATGGTTTGAGTAGGTGGATCGACAAGAATTTAAAGAAAGGAAAATATAACAGATATCACTGCAGATCAGTGATAGACCATTGGGTTGTGGAGTCATAAACGGTCTTCTCATTGAAGGCATTTAAGCTCCCTATCAGACAAAATATTTGTATAATGGTGAAGAGAATAATAAGATAATAACATAAAGACAAATATTCGCTAAGCAACGATCCTCTCTGCAAAGATAATTTAGATGTGTCTGAATAGTAAACGATGATAAATAGGCAAGCTTATAACAGATCCTCTACCGCATCAAGAATCTATCAATCAAAGGTAAATTTTAATCCTAAAAATTAACAATATGTTCAAACAAGATGAAGAATATAACATAGAACACAGAAGACAAATCTGATGAAACAAATCATATGAATCTTCAATAACAATACAATTTATAGCTACATGCCCCTCCGGCTTACAAACTAAAATATACAGTCGTAAACATTTCTCAAAACCTCCCTCAGTCTTGGGTCAACCCCCCTCTCGTTTACATATTATTCATTTGATGTATTTATAGTCAAAATAATAGACATGTCTTGTTTCTTGGGTGCCTCTTCTCCATTGTCGTATGTCTTCTCTTGTCTGTCCTGCTCCTTCTGTCAAAAGGAAACTCTGGTTAGTATCGGTCTATAGGAAAAAATGCCCTCTATGGTACTTTGGGCTGACAGTTTTCTGTCTCCTCGGACAGACCCCCCATGCTTCCATTTAAGGGGGTAGTCGATTGTTTAATCACTGGTCCTTCTTTCAGTAATTGATTTCTCCTTGGGATCAGGACGAGGCCTTACTCCTAGTTTATTGCCATGCATTGCTCTCAGATTGGACCATATATAAGCACGTGATTGCAAAAGTTGGCAAGGGCAGTTTGGATCCACACTGCTCTGAACCCAACAATCCACCACCAACTACCACATACCTCTTTAGCTATATCATGGTTTCGATTACAGGACCACTCTAAGATTTTAACATTCAGGCACTTTTTGTCCCCGCAATGAAGTGCGGTCATCGATCTTGATACAATCCACGATCTGGGAATGGCCTCCTTTTGTAGCACCCCGCTAAAACTTATTCGTCTGCCAAATCCAAAATCCTTTTAACTATGTTTAAATATGGAGCCAAATTTGGCGCTTGAGAGCTTTGAAGGCTGAGCAACATTATCTCCCGGGGGACGATCTCTTGAATATGATGTGGTGGCCTCATGTCATTGTATTGTCACTACTACCGACGGATGAGTGCCATGTGTCTTCGACACTTCGACACTTCAGGATTTGGGAGTTTTGGATTGTGAAGCATGAAAAAATCCTGGAGTGGAACGGGCCTGGAGTGACGTGGAATCCTGAAATGAATTCTACGTGGCCTCGACGAATAAGTGTCATGTGTTGAATTGAAAAACACCTGTGGAGTGGTAGGGCCTAAAGTGACGTGTCAGCCTGACGTCACTTCGGGACTTCATCTCTTTGGGACTTCGGGATGTTTGGATGTAAATCTTCCAAAGTAGCTTTCTCCCAGTTGATGTGGCAGCCTCTCATTACTTTGGGACTTCGACACTTTGACACTTCGACACTTCGGGATGTTTGGATGAAAATATCCGAAGTAGCTTTCTCATAGTTGACATTGCATCCTATTGTCACTTTGGTACTTCGGGACTTCAAGGCTTCTACCTAGTCATTAATCCTTGTGTGATTTTGAAACTCTGAATGCACGGGAGACGCTAATCTGAACTGCACATGGGATCTCCGCCGTTGAAAATTGAACCTGTTCGTTTTCTTGTATTTCAAGCCCAAAATGGACTGCTTTGAATGCTACATTTTTCTCATAGTTTTTCTCTATGCATAGAACATACTTGATCGGCCTATCTTTATCAACCAGAAGAGGAAAAACTTATAGGAAGGAATGCAGAAAAGAGAGAGACTCGACAATGGTGTAGACCTAGGTCTTAA
This sequence comes from Picea abies, assembly GCA_900067695.1. NCBI lineage: Eukaryota > Viridiplantae > Streptophyta > Pinopsida > Pinales > Pinaceae > Picea > Picea abies. The sequence continues at coordinate 14,621 of CBVK0103252126.1, forward strand.
CAATAATTACATATGACCCATGAAAACTTTATGTGCTAACACA
>CBVK0103252165.1:0-11367 GCA_900067695.1 Picea abies
CCATTTGTTGGGGTTAAAATCACATGACCATTTGAACCTTCTAAGAGTACTTATGTCAAAAACATGATTTTATGTATGTGTTTACTTTGTAGTGTCATTATCCTCTACTCGTGCATGGGTGTGTGAACCATGACTTCCCCTAGGAAATATGATGTGCCATATCTAAATTATTTTCATTTGTACGTTGGATCACATCAAAGGATATTCCTATGACTAGCATTCCATGGTGGCATCAAGAGATAGCTGAGATTGTTTGTATGTGTGGGAAGGAACTGCTGACTAGTTTCATGGAATTACAGGTTCATATTCTAATTCACCTAGTAGATGAGGTTGAATTAGTCGGAGTGGTCTCCTGTCATTGGATGTTCTTCTTAGAGAGGTACATGAATAAATTGAAATGATTTGTGAGGTGATTTGAGGTCAAAGAGGAGGTTGAGGAATAGGTCCTGCGTCCTCATACTACTTTGACTACTTCACTTTATTATATACCTTCTCAAATATCTTAAACCACTTTGACTACTTTTACCTTTTGGAGCTTCTAGATGACTCATGAGGGTTGTCCAACTTCACATGGTCATAACTCTCTAACCGTACTATCCACATACCAATGGAAATGGCATGACATCTAGAATATTCTTACCTGCAAATATATCAAAATTCATACCATTATCCATCAAAAAAACTTGGGTCCATTACCCAAACCATTGTGCTATCGAAATTCGCTACCGGACTTTCTTTAAGGGTTGACATCAACGACAACCAACCCAATTAATTAACATTCTGTGAAAGGAAAGATCCACCCCCAAAAGCACTCAGCCGCGAATTGTGCAAATTGGCTAAGTTACAGTTGTATAATTTGCATGTCGAGCAAAGTGAAGAGGCGGGTGACACAAGGTCAGAAACCCCTCTACCAACATTAATGGGGTGACTGCATCTCGCTGCCATCCCCTAGCTCCGATACCCAATGTAAACGTTAGTGAATAAAACTTTAGTTTAAACCATGTTTAACAACTTTGAAAAGCATGGACACAAATAATAGAAATGGCCCAAAACTTAATGTCCCTACTATGAATGGGACATAATAAATAAGGGATTTTGAAATCAATACTAGATAGAATGATGTAGATAGGATGATGAAAAATATTTGGTTAGTGCATATATTTCATAATTAATCATTGAATAATCTTGAGGCTAAGAGCTTAAGTTTCTCTCATTCCAATTTTGAAAGTTTGAAATTTTAAATGAGAAAAATTCAATTAATTCACTATGTATTAAAAACCAAATGGAATTCTACCATTCCAAACAATTGGTTCAACAATATTTTTTCCATAACCTACTATGTAGTTGTCCAAACAAAAAATAAAAACAATGTTCAATAAATGACTATTTTGTCGATAACCAACTATGTAGTTTTCCAATCAAAAAATAAAAACAATGTTCAATAAATGGCAGTAATCTTTTTCCATTTTATTTCATCAAATTTATACAAGAGTTTTTGTCTTTTTCTCATTTTATATTATCAAATTAAATCATTCTCTTCCTATTATAAAAATTAGTTCCTTTTGAAGCACGGACTATTGATAATCAGTTTAACTTATTAAACAATATGTGCATGAACCTATATATAAATTTTGCCAAAGTTATGTGACGCTTCATAAAAATTAAGACATTAATTTTTGTTATATATTTTTTAATTAATCTTTGATTGGTCAAGGAGCTTTAACAAGACTAATAATGCCTTTACTGGTCAAGCATTTGAACCAAAACATTATTGAAAAAAATTACATCTGCCTAAATTTTAACGATGGGTAGTTATGTTGTTTCGTGGTAATCGCACCATTAGCCACGTGTTTATTTGGAGGTAGTTTTTGTGTTAATGGTATTTTTTGTTAGCATGTCTTGGCCCACGTGAATGGTACTACATCGAGCTAGATAGGTTGAGATATAACTGTAACATTCTCTAAAACCAATGTGTATGTCAAGAAAGAGTTAAAAAAAAAGATTATAGAGCAATAAAATAAAACAAATGTAAAAATAAAAAATAGAAGACACACAATATAATAGAAACACAGATATATGTGGTTCATCCAATGTGGGCTACGTCCATAAAAAAAATTTCCAAGTCCTTCCTTTATTATTATCCAACAAATGAAGGGATACAAGCTATATCACATCTATTGTAACTTCCTCTTCTTTCTCTCACAGACTCCTCTCTCGGAATACAATATTCACTAAACTACCCTAACATAACTTCTACCTTCAGATCTGCGACCTAATAATGAATAATCAAGATTGACTACAAAATTACAATATAAAATACAAAGATAATATAGCTTCCATTTCCTAGCCTCTTAAAATAAACACAGTGATCAGAATGATATCTACTATAACCTTGTTTTGTCATAAACCTCTCAAACTTCAAATACCACTACCTTGGAGCTTGTTTTCAGCCATATAATCTCTTCTTCAACCTACATACCAAATTCTCCTTCCCTTTGATCTCATACCCTTGTGGTTGTTGCATATAGATCTCTTCATCTAAATCTGATGCAAGAGCATCCTGCCTTTAAAAACTAGTCATCTTGATGAGGCCTAGGGGGTCTTTCATTTTACTAAGAGATTTGGTTCCCTAAAGGGGTTTGATTGTAAATTCTATGTATTTTCCTAAGTTTTATAGGAATTATAGAATGTGTGAGATGGATTGTATTATGTAATTATAATCAGATCTGCTTTAGAACATATCTCGAGAATTTAAGAGGAGTTGAGAGATATTAGGATTGAGGTGGATGTCATGATGGTTTTGTGGATCTGAATGATCCTTAGGAATTTGAGTTTGAGATATTTGTGGATCTAAAAGATCCTAAATATTGATTTAGGGATAATTATTAGGATCTAAAAAAATTATGTTCAGAATCTTTTTGTTTATATTGTGCAAGCCTAAGAGCCATAGGGTGGTGGCCATCAAGTGAGGAAATTAGGCCAAAGGAGAGGTTTGAGAATGAAAATTCAAGTAGGGCTAGAAGGCCAAGGAAGGCATTAAGATGCCTATGTAAATCTATGTACAATGTGTGTATAATTGAGTAATGGAAATACTTTGTTTCGAGTAAAATTTCATGTTGAAACCCTTTGTTTATAATGTGGAGGTTAAGTCTTTTTCAAATCGAATATTGCAAGGGTTTGATCCTGAAATAGAAAATAATCCCCTTCACAATTGGTGTCTCGAGTCTCAGGTCAGTTTGTAGGTTTAAAGGTTGAGTAAGAAGGAGTCTTTCTTGGGAAAGATCTCTATAGAAAGTTAATCCTATTCAGTTTTTAAACAATGGAATTTGTAATGATCATTGATCACTTTCAAGATCAGTGATCCACGTATGTATTAGTTACAGGTATGTGTGATGATGATGGAGTAGAATATAGAGAGATCCATTGTGACCCTTGATCTAAGAGTTTAGGAGAATACCAATCGTCAGATTTCATTTGGAGTTAGAGGAAGACTGGATCGCTCGTGACCATCGACCAAAAGGAGCTTAAGATCTCATTGTCAGATCATGGAGAATTTGGGATCGTTAGATCCAAAAGTAGATTTAATGAGAGTCGTCATATCTCATTACAAAGTCTGGAGTAACCCCAGTCATCCGTAAAATATTTGATTAAGTCCTAATTGTTAGATCGTGGACCAATTGTAGTCATCAAATCGTGACCCATAGGAGAAATCAATGATGGAGGTCCATTTCCCCCATGCAAGTGCGTAAATTTTAATGCTCGGGCCAATTTACGAATTAATCTGGAGCGTAGATCAATTGGGTTACATGTCACTCCTAGGTTATTTTGTGTTTCGTTGAATACCGATGAAAAGGAACTTTTTAGGTTTGCGAAAAGCAGGGATGATTTTAAGGATGGAAATTTATTTTAAAATGTAGAAACCTTGGCGAATCTTAGTAATCCTTCATATGCCAACCATAAAATGTAGAAACCTTGGCGAATCTTAGTAATCCTTCATATGCCAACCATAAAATGTTTGGTAATATTTTTGTAAAAATATTCAAATTTCTAACTATTTTGTATAAAATTTTGGTGATTTTTAAGGTAAAATAATTTTATCCTATAGAATTTGGACTAATCATTTTTAAAATAGCGAATCGTTTTTTGGGAAAACCCATGGAAAATTAGCCCACGAGCAAAATTTTGCCCCTAAAATCATCCATGGCGAAAAGCGTCCCATGGACACAAGCCTTTGGTCGTATGGTGTAAATGGATACACACCTGGGGACTTGGTGCTAAATCTTGATTAACACCCTGCGTGTAAGGTTATGTTCCTTCAAGTTCAGAGATAAAGGGAAAGGCCTTTGTGCCTTATGGATAATCCTTTGGTTATAGCACCAAGGTTCCATTATATAAGAGGCTAGCTAATGCAGGAGCATCAACACCCCCCCAAGTCAAAATTGGTATGTGGACCTTCCAGAAGGTGGATGTGGCCATGAGGACAAGACTTCCTCGTATTTGCTTAAGTTTGTTGTGATTTTTGGCGATATTGTGGATATCAAATCGGATCTTCAATTATTTGATCCCCTTATTATAATTGTGGTTATAAATTGTAATCCTTCATGCTTAGATGGGAGGCATGCATAATGTAGAATCAAGGCTTGGCCCATAGAGGCCACAATGTAATTCGAGCTTGAATAATGAAGATGGTGTATATTTAGATACTTTTGTGTGTGATTATGGTCGTGTGTTTAATGAATTCAGTTTGTGTGTCAATCCTATATAATTCATGAGTATATATGTGTGTTGAGGATGATTGCAGGTATGAAGATGATGGGAAATGGAACAGTTCTAGTGATAAAGTTGATTGATCGTCGATCACTAAAAAGTATGGTCGACGATCCAACCCTTTTGCATGAAAAATGGTGAGGGCATTAACAGAGAGGTGAACCTCGAAATGATCATAGTCGTCCGACGCTCTGACACGCGTTGCCACAATATCTATTTCATCCCCCCATAGCACAGAGATTCACACTAAGACTAAGCCCTTGAAATGCAGAGCACTTGGTCATAGGATTAAGTCTTATGTTGGAAGTTATAAGTGGAGCCAGGGAGGAGTTAGCACATGTTCACCATTAGGATTGGAAGTGCACCAGAACCTTCCATTGTCAATGACTATTTAAGTCGTGACCTTCAATCTTGATAAGTGATTAAGTTCTCCAAGGGCTTATCCCTTAGCCACCGCCTATGGTCGTATGGAACCTATGGGTGAAAGTGATGTCATTGCAATGATATGGACATTGTTATAGTCCATTATGTGGGTCTATAACCCATAGTTCTTGGGATCGGGATCATTGGAAATTGGAAACGAAGGACCCCCAGATTAAATTTTCATCAAGTGGTATTAGAGCAGGGAAATATTCCCTGCATGTTGGAGAATGGAAAACAACTTCAAGTTGCAGTTAGGTAGAATTTGTTGGGAAATTCCATAGTTGTGATTGTGGGTAGAATTGTCCAAGAGAGTGAGCAGCATGCAACATCCAGAGTAGCAGAGGAAGCTCGAAAGGTTCTAGAGGAGGTGAACATGTGATACCAAAAGATCGAGCCAGAGGAGGAGGGTCAGTGAGGTGTCAGTGGAGGCTTCATTGCCGCTCAGTGTTGAGCATAAGGATAAACTCAATGATACATGAAGGGAAAGAAGACCGATATGGAGATGAATGAGATGCAACAATGAAAACACATGATCAGTAGATCATGGAAATTTTGTACTCCAGGAGCCTGATGCAGGAGCATCAACACCCCCCCAAGTCAAAATTGGTATGTGAACCTTCCAGAGGGTGGATGTGGCCATGAGGATGAGACTTCCTCGTATTTAAGTTTGTTGTGATTTTTGGCACTATCGTGGAGATCATATCAGATCTTCAATGATTTGATCCCCATATTGTAATTGTGGTTATAAATTGTAATCATTTGTGCTTAGAAGAGAGGCCTACATAATGTAGAATCAAGGCTTGGCCCATAGAGGCCACAATGTAATTCGAGCTCGAATAATGAACATCTTATATATTTAGATATCTTTGTACGTGATTATGGTCATGTGTTTAATGAATTCGCTCTGTGTGTAAACCCTATTTAATTCATGAGTATATATGTGTGTTGAGGAACATTTCAGGTATGAAGATGACAGGAAATGGCATATTTCTAGTGATGAAGGCAATCGACCGTCAATCACTAAAAATGATCAACGACATTCCAACCCTTTCGCATGACAAATAGCAAGGGTGTTAACAGAGAGGTGAACTTCAAAATGATCATAGTCTTCCAATGCTCTAACATGCGTCCCCACAATATTTATTTTGTCCCCCCATAGCACAGAGATTCACACGAGGAATAACCCCCAAAATGCAAAGCACCTGGTCACATAATTAGGTCTTATGCCCAAAGTAATAAGTGGATCCAGGGAGGACTTAACACTTGTTTTCCATTAGGATTGGAAGTGCACTAGAACCATCCATTATCAATGACTATTTAAGTCATGACCATCGATCTTGATAAGCGATTAAGCACTCCAAGGGCTTAGCCCTTATCCACCACCTATGGTTGTATTGAACCTATGGGTGAAGGTGACATCTTTGAGATGATATGGACACTATTATAGACCATTATGTGGGTATGTAACCCACAGGTCCCAGGATCAGGATCATTGGAAACTAGAAATGAAGGACCCCCGGATTTCATTCATCACTAACAAATAGATCATGTAGTATGGAAATGAGGAAATTAAGTATGTGGTTAGATGCAGGGTCACAAGAGCTCAAAGTTTAGCTTCCAAAAGCTAAGAAGGGACCCTAGTGCAGAAACATGGAATGAGACTTTAGGGTAAGTATTTTATGAAATTGGGATCAAAGTTGAACTATGAGAAGTTGAGAACTTTGCACGAATTAAAGGAGAAGTTCCCATGAACTTCTCAAGGAGAGAGATTGCTTGTCGAAGCTGACAACTTAAAAGAGTTCCAAAAAGCTATTAAAGAGCTCAAAATTGAGTGCTAACGGATTTGTAATTGCAAGGTTTGAAGTCTGTTGAAAACCTTTGGAAGCAATGATCCTTGGACAGCCTTATGACGGGCTTATAGAGAAGCAATGAATGTTTATAAATTTGCATAATTGTGCGTAGACCTGGTATGTTATCAATTTTGGTATCATAGCATGATTGTGTCTATTGAAGAATTTAATTGCAAGGATCAGATCAAATGTTATTTCTCATTTGAATTTCGTTGGTATTATTATAGCTATAGTGGTGTAGAGAAATCAATAAGCATTGACAGAGAAGGATTGAGCTCTTGGAGAAAGGACATTGATGTTCTTTAAGGCTACAGAGATAAAGTTGCAATAAGACATTGCAAATAGAGGATTGGAATGCAAATTGATGTAGAGGCATTGTATAGAGGAGTTTAGATTTAATCTGACAGAACGTAGAGTTGTCCATTCAAGTACAAGGAGTGGATAGACAAGATCATAAACAAATCTTGAAGATATTGATGATGTTTTTTGTTTTTTTTGTTAACTCTATTTTAAAGATTATGTTTGCAGGTTGGAGTTGATAAGAAAGGTTGATAGCAACAAACAGCTAGGAGAGTTGTGATAGAGAACCATTCGTGTTCTTGAATGCATAAGAAGAGAATTTGAGCTCTTGGAGAAAATTGTGGAAAAGAACCTAATAGTTCCAGCTAAGGTTGGAATAAGGAGGACAAGTTGAATGTTCTCAAGGGAAGTGGATAACTGCAGAAGCCTAAGAGGAGCAGAGGTTGCTCAAGAGGTTATAAGAGAGAGTGAACCACATAAATACTAGAGGACTAGTTTATGGAGAAGGCTTGGTAAGGTATGGGTAGCAGGATAATGGAGAGAGCTTGTTACAAAGGCTTGAGTGCAGTCCACAAGTGCACAAAGAAAAGTTCACAGGGAGATGAAGATAATGACTATTGATGATCATTGCATGGGTTCAGAAAGAAGACACAACATAGGAAAGAAGGATTCCAAGACAAATGACATAAATAGGATGATTCAAGAGGACTATGATAGAGAGATGGATGAGCTAAAGAAGAGGCTTAATGTCATACAGATGTTGCTACAAAGGAAGATAGCAGAGAACCATAGACGAGGATGGAAAGTGAAGAAGGTCAAGTGGCATGTAATGTAGTTATTTGCAAAGAATTTGAGGGACATATTGAGAGACCTAATGCATAGGTTGAATGCTTGGGTATATAAGGAAAAAATCATAGGAGTTGAGTTCATATTGAGGCCATTGACTGAAGGAAAAGTTCACTATTGTGAACCAGAGCAGGGATACATCCTTAGAGAGGATGATGTTGAGAGGAGACATGTTGAGAGTCCAAAAGACTTCTTGGAGAGTGAATATAAGAGACTTGCAAGAAGTCTCATGAATTATTTGGAGAGTTCATATCAACAAGTGGATATGTTGACAAGGAAATCAAAGGAGGCTAGAGAGCCTAATATTTTTAAATCTGACATTTTGTGTGTGGTTGCAGGATTTACAGGTGATGGACACTCATTTGAAGTTTTCATGAATAAGAAGGATGAAAAATAAATGTATCAAAACATTCAAAGAAGATAGGAGAAGAAGTCCATTTTGATGGAGGATGAGGCCACAATGTCTCATGAAGACAGCCAAAAGAGATCCCATACATGTCTTGTTAGTGAGATTGTTGAGAGATGGATAGAGGAAAATGTTGCTACAATGAGTAAAGAAGAATTGGATCATAGATAGAGCCAAAGGGAAACTGAAGAAAAACATTATGATGTAATGCTTTCAAAGTGGAATGAACAGATTGGGTTGCTCAAAGAATTCATGAGAAAACGGGATTCAGAAGAAGGAAGCACAACCAGAAGAAAGAAAGCATGTTCTAAGGAGGTAAAAGTAAATTATAATTTTCAAATTAAATTGGAAAATGTAGGCATAGCAGAGAGAAACGAACATGAAGGGGAAGTAGTCTCAAGACTATTTCCTGAAGATGAAATCACACCTCAAATTCAAATTACAAAGTTGATGGATTTTTAAGAAGAGGTGAAATTTCTTGAAGAATGGTTGGCTAAATACTACAAAGAGTTTGCAGGCATAACTAATCTGAAGAAGCAGATTGAAGTTCCAAATAGCAATGGCATAAGTGAATAAGAGAGTAAGAATATTGAAGATATAAATAAAAATTAAATGCAACATCTAGTGGACAACAACAACAATAAAGTTTAGCAAGTGAGTTGTAAGTTGTAGAGTATCTACTAGCCAAAGGACAAGTTGAACATAGAGATTGAAGTGATGAAGATGTTGATGATGAAAGTGTCCCAGAGGAGACATACTTAAGTGAAAAAGACAGTCAGAGAAGATTGCAAATGACAGTGCAAGTTTACATCAACAAAGAAGAGGAACGAGGCAAAACCAGATTTGGGATCCAGGAAAGTTGCAGGAGCAACAACAATGAAACAATACAACATCGCAAGAAGGTAGTTTCAGTATTATGTTTGGGATCCATGAGGATTTTAGTAAAACGAGCACATGATCAGGAGATCATGGACATTTTTGTTCCTAAGGAGTCGGATGCAGGAGCATCATGCCTTTAAAAACTAGTCATTTTGATGAGGCCTAGGGGGTCTTTCATTTTACTAAGGGATTTGGTTCCCTAAAAGGGGTTTGATTGTAAATTATATGTATTTTCCTAAGTTTTATAGGAATTATAGAATGTGTGAGCTGGATTGTATTATGTAATTATAATCAGATCTGCTTTAGAACAGATCTCATAATTTGAGAGGAGTTGAGAGATCTTAGGATTGAGATGTATATCATGAGGGTTTTGTGGATCTCAAGGATCCTTAGGGATTTGATTTTGAGATATTTTTGGATCTAAAAGATCCCAAATATATATTTAGGGATAATTATTAGGATATGAACAAATTTTTTTCAGAATCTTATTGTTTATATTGTGCAGGCCTAAGAGGCATAGGGCGGTGGCTATCAAATGAGGAAATCAATCCAAAGGAGAGGTTTGAGAATGAAAAGTCAAGTAGGGCTAGAATTCCAAGGAATGCATTGAGATGCATGTGTAAATCTATGTACAGTGTGTGTACAATTGAGTAATGGAAATATTATGTTTCGAGTATAATTTCATGTTGAAACCCTTTGTTTATAATGTGGAGGTTAAGTCTTTATCAAATCGAATATTGTTGGGATTTGATCCTAGAATAGAAAATAATCCCCTTCACAATTGGTGTCTTGAGTCTCATGTCAGTTTGTAGGTTTAAAGGTTGAGGAAGAAGGAGTCTCCATTGGGAAATCTCTTTGTAGAAAGTTAATCCTATTCAGTATTCAAACAATGGAATTCTTAATGATCATTGATCACTTTCAGAATCAATGATCCACATATATATTAGTTACATGTATGTGTGATGATGATGGAGAAGAATATAGAGAGAGTCATCGTGACCCTTGATCTAAGAGTTTAGGAGAATATAAATCGTTAGATTTCATCTGGAGTTAGAGGAATACTAGATCATTCATGACCATTGACCAAAGGGAGCTTAAGATATTGGCGTTGGATCGGGGATAATTTAGGATCGTTAGATCTAGAAGAAGAGTTAATGAGAGTCGCCAGATCTCATTACAAACTATGGAGTAACCCCAATCGTCCATCAAATATTTGATTAATTCTTGATCGTTAGATCGTAGACCAATTGTAGTCGTCGGATTGTGACCCAGAGGAGAAATCAATGGTGGAGATCCATTTCTCCCATGGAAGTGCATAAAGTTTAACGCCTAAGCCAATTTGCAAATTAATTTAGAGCGTAGATCAATTGGGCTACGTGTCACTCCTAGATTATTTTGTGTTTCATTGAATACTGTGAAAAGGCACTTTTTGGGTTTGTGAAAAGTGGCTCATGGACACAAGCCTTTGGTTGTATGGTGTAAATGGCTACACACATGGAGACTTGGTGCTAAAGCTTGGTTAGCACTCTGCACGTAAGTTTATGTGCCTTTGGGTTAAGAGATAAAGGGAAATGCCTTCTTGTCTTATGGATAATCCTTTGGTTATAGCACCAAGGTTCCCCTGTATAAGAGGCTAGTGAATAGATCATGTAGTATGGAAATGAGGAAATTAAGCTCATGGTTATATGCAGGGTCACAAGATAGATATCCTTACCAGTGATCCTTCAATGACCTTCCACACCTTATTTGTAAATATAGATATACAGCCTTCACTTGTCAACTACCCTGTTGAAATTAGATTTCTTCTCATATCTGGTATAGGTCTCACCTCTTTTAGTAACCATTGGTTTCCATTATTTTTCTTTATTTTTACCTTACCCATTCCAACAATTTGAC
>CBVK0103254206.1:0-14271 GCA_900067695.1 Picea abies
GTGGACGGAGGTGTCTCTTCACTGGCAAGGCCGACTTCTTCTTCTGGGTGATTATAACCACCTTTAATATATTTTGGGGCCCCTTTAATATATTATGGGGCCGACTTCTTATTATGCCTATTACAATTATGTTTTGACCAATCTGCAAAAGGGGATTTGATCTTTTACAATATCTGACATGATCAATCCGCAATAGGGGATTGATCTAATGAATAATACAACAACAATAATTAGAATACAATTTGCAGTTACATTATTTCAACATTATGTTGGTATGCCATGATGTCGTTGATATCCATAGTGTCATAGGTGTACGACTACACTCGCTCCAAGTGGTGCTAAGTGATCGTACAAGTGTGTGATGAATAGGAAGACACATGGCTAGACAAAATCAGAATACCACTATCATGACCCAATAGGAGTGGTTTTAACCTCAATGATCTTGTGAGGTGATGTAATTCAACTCTTGATGTGTGGCTCCAAAAACCATTGTCATGCCCCTTGTGCCTTTTATCTCTTGTGCACTTTCACATTGCGACATCAATAACCTACCGTAGATATGACTTGCTTGCATCCATTAGATGACTGGGCCCCTCACTTTCAATAGCATCGATTCCTATGCTCTAGTCCCATGGAATAAACTTTGCATGAAAATGAATTAATTATTTTAAGAGCATAATTATCCATGTTTTACCTCTCGATAAGCACCCATGCACTTGAAACTTATTGTTGGGCCCTTAGGGCATGAATTTTATGTTGATTTCTCTATGGAGATTGAAAATATGCTATCCCTTTTGGTCTAGGAGCTCTGTAAGCTCACCTTCATCCTCTATTTTAACCAATATCGACTTTATAATCTCGTTCATCGTGCACATTTGTGACAAGATCAAATCTCGTACTAACATGCTTATTGATTCTAGAGAATCTTATCATATGGCTAAGGATAAAGCCATATTTTTTTCTTTAAATGAATGTATCACCAAGAAAATATTTTTTGGTGAAGATAAGTCTCTTAGTGTTGTAGGGTATGGATTTGTTCAGGTAGATAATGGTCATTTCAATGATGTATTATTTGTTCCAAGTATTTCTTGAAACCTTCTATTCTTATATCAAATTAATCATTCAGGTTAAGGTAAAACTATAGATTTTTCACCTCACCGAGTTGTAATCAGGGATCTAAAATATCCTAAGCATATTCTTGCAACTAGACTTGTTGATTATATTACCAGGTTGTACAAGCTTGAAAAACTTGGGTCATCATCTTTTACATCAATTTTTTGTTTTTGATAGCGATGACTTGAGTAAAATTTGGCAACAATGGTTTGGTCATCTAAAATATTTTTCATTGCAAGAACTATGTAATCAATAGATGGTGATTGGTCTTCCTCTTGTTTCCTGTAGAGATGGTGTTTGTCTTAGTTGTGTTCTCAACAAAATCATTGGGCAAGTTTTGAAAAACATATATCTTGTCATGCCTTGACCCCTTTGCAGCTTGTTCATCGTGACTTGTGTGGTCCATTGCCTTATCCTTATTTTTCTGGGTGTAAGTATTTATTAACTTTCGTTAATGACTTTTCCAGATGCACTTGGGTTTAATTCTTAAAAATACAGTGAAAAGTGTTTGACAAGTTTTTGGTGGACAAGGCCCTTGTAGAAAAACAATCAGGACATCAACTTCAAAGGTGAATAACAGATAATGGAGGTGAATATGTGAAAAACAATTTTATAAGTTACTGCACTGCACATGGAATTTTAATGCAGCACACTCGTCCATATGGCCCACAACAAAATGGTGTTGTTGAGAGAAAGAACCACACATTGGAATAAATGGCTAATTGTATGATCCAATCTAAGAGATCAAGTCTAAAGTGTTGGGCGAAATCCATTAACTATGAAAATTAGATATTAAATCACACTCCCACAAAGGATATTACAAATATAACACTTGAAGAAGCATGGAATAAAATTATGTCATCTATAATCCACTTTTGTGTATATGTCACTATAGCATGGCCTCACATTCCTCTTGACCCATCTGTATTTGTCACCTTAAGAAATATATTTATGGTATTAGGAAATATTCTCGATATTATTATGACAAAATGAACAACTTTATTCTTGATATTGAATTCTATAGATGCATTCTAACACTAATGTCTATACCAAGAAAGTAGGAATCCATCTCATAATCATTTTTCTTTATGTTTATGATCTTATCCTCACTAGTAGTGACCCTAAACTTTTAAACCATGTGAAACCAACCTTAATAAGAAATTTGAAATGGAGTAATTAGGCTATTTACACTATTTCCTTGGCCTCCAAGTATTACAAACCAAGGGAGGAATTTGTCTTTCCCATTCTAGGTATCCTTGTGACCTTCTTTATCGCTTTCACATGGAAGACTCTAAATCAACCCCTTCTCCCTTCCAATCACGAGTCAAAATTGTTGCCACTTGTACTTATCCTTGTTAGAATATTGTACCCATGTCACCATAGACAATGATGCACCATTGACATCCAACCATAGGCAAAAATCCACCCCCGAGTGCCTTAATATTTGTTGGATATAATTTTTTTGGGAAGACACACTAGAACCAATAGATAAACCAAGATATGTCACCTTCTCCAAGTTAGCACACAAGTAAGAGTACCAAAAGGATGAACACGAGTGCACTACACCACTGCAGTTGTTGTTGCTCCTCTTCTAGAATTGTGCACTACTTATGTTTCTACTACACTTATGAGATATTTGCACCAATTGAGTGTGTGTGTGTATTTCCAAATGAGCTAAAGTGCCTTCTATTTATACTAATTTTGGCACGTGAGCATGTGTCTCTTCAAGAAGGGTCGACCTATCCTTTTCTGCATATAATACTTCAATAGTTCTTATTCTTCTTAGGCAACTTGTCTTCCAAGGTTTTCACACATCTGTTTAGGTTTTTTCTTGATTCCAGAATATTCTATCCTAGTCAAAGGTTTATCAATAGAGGTTAATACCTCCCACAACTACCAAAACATAGGGAGGTGTTTATCCATGATGTTCCCTTCTAGTCTTCATATCCTTTCTTGCTATGCGATGATCCTCTCGTCATGGTTATCCATACCATGCTACTGGTAGTATCATTAACTCACATATGACTACACTCATGTGGACCTGTCAATATCATCTATGGGCCGCAACCCACTATAGAACACTAGAGCTACACCTCATAGTGTGTGTCACCATCATCGTCATGGGATACACCTGTATGATGTACTCACCCATGTCATTAGTATCATCATTACTGTGATCATTAGCCATCCATATCACATGGAAAGGGAAATACTTACATGTTCTTGTAGATCAGTAGCATCACCAAAGATACACAAACTATCTCATGATCACCTGGATCATATTACAAGAAACACCATCACAACCATACAAGTTATCGACTATGCCACTAGCATACCATACTATCTCAATGGTGTAGAAACAAGTCGACATACTAGACCATCTCACTGGAGTAGCCTATAGCTTGAAATCCTACAACTTGGCATGAAGCCTACAACTTCGCACAAGGCCTACAACTTGGCATGAAGCCTAGAACTCGGAAGGAGGCCTACAAAGAGACATGAAGGCCTAAAATTTTGCACGAAGTCCTACAACATGACACGAAGCCTACAAATCGAAACGAAGGCCTACAACTCGACATGAATCCTACAACTCGACATGAAGGCCTACAAGATCCTTGTTTTCAAATTCTTCCATCAACTCCCTCTAATTAAGGGAATCCTTGAACCACTTTTTCATCTCCTGTATTCCCCTATGCATCATGCAAAGTGTCATGAAACCTTCTTCCTAATCACTTAATACCTATGAATTTTTACTCCCTCTAAGTCCTTTCAAGTATTTCTTTTATCTCGTAACCTTCCTAGAATATGTAGCATAACCTACTTGAAACATTAACAACAAGAGAAAAAATATTTCCAATATAATAATATTTTATATAAGAAAATAAAAATTTCATGGAAATTCATTATAGCATTACCAAGGTGTAGTGTCTGAGAACAAGAACAAGAAATATATCCTAGAGGAGATGTTAGTTCATATTACAACTAAGCACAATAATAATTTATATTAATAGTACATGTTAATAGGTATTCATTTGTTCTTAACATTAGTAAAATATAAAGGATTGCAATACTCAGTTAAGCAATAATGATAAAAATATCAAACATGATATGCAAACCTAGACTCTTGCTATTGTTTTTCTTAAGGTGCTTTTCTTCCAAGACAAGTATTCTTTCCAATTTGAAGAGTGTGTTGTTCCTATGAATGTATTAGATATGAGATCTTTCTAGCTCTATGATTTCTTCTTGGAAATAGATCCCTTCTCTTTCTAGAGATTCATATCTACAATAGTTTATTTTAGTTTTTTCTCCTACTCCATGTTCATGTGCTTCAAAGCTCCAAAAATCAAACTCTTCACGCTTTGATGCATGCTCTTGAGTCTGTGGTTCCATAATTTTTCCCTTTGTTATTTGTAACGATGATGTCAATCCTTATCTTCGATGCTCTATGAAGAGACCAATCTTCTACTATGCCACTCTGATTTCATGGAGGAAGTCATAATTGTCTTTGACTTTGACGTTGACCTTGACCAGTATTTTGACTTTGACCAAAAAATTGAATTTTGACATTTTTTATGGATGAGGGCACCAAGAGATGCATTGGGTTGGGGCACACTAGGATATCCAAAAATTATTCCAAACGCTTCACTTAAAGTGCTTGAACAATTAGGTTAGTTCTTGTTGTTGCTGGAAGATAAAAAACCCTCGTTGTAACTACACTTTTGCTAAAATGAGATTGAAAGAGAGCTTTGGATCTACCTTCTAGTGGCTAGATTATTCTGAAGGTTGTGTGGGCCCATAACCTACTAGAATATTGTGCTCATTTCAACATAGACAATGCTACACCATTGTCACCCAACCATAGGCACAAAGCGACCCCCGAGCACCTTAATATTTTATAGATAGAATGATTCCTTAAAGCCACACTACAACCCACAAATAAACCAAGAGAGTCGAATTTCTTCAAGGTAGTGCACAAGTAAGAGTACCAAAAGGCTGAACAAGTATGCATTGTACCACTGCAACTGCTACTTCTCCTCTTCCAGAGTTACGCACTACCTCTGCTACAACTACACTTCTAAGATATGTGCACCAACTGAGTGTGTGTGTGTATTTCTAAATAAACTAAAGCACCTTCTACTTATACTAATCTTTGTAGGTGAACATGTGTCTCTTCAGTCAGGGACAACCTATCCTTTTCTGCATATAATACATCAATATTACTTATTCCGCTGAGTTGACTTGTCTTCGGGTTTTCGCACATCTCTTTTGGTTTTCTCTTTCTTCTAGAATATTCTATTCTATTCAAAGGTTGATCAATGGAGGTTAACACCTAATAAAACTACTAAAACATCAACACTCCCGAAGTAGATGTCACCTTGTACCATAAGTTAGTTGTTAGCCTCTTATACTTGTCTCATACCCATATTGATCTTTCCTTTGTTGTTGGTCTTGTTTCTTGGTATATGAAAACACCCCATGAAAGTCGTTGGAAAGAAGCTAAAAGGATGCTTCAGTATGTTTGAGGTACAATTCATTTCATGATACATTATAGTTTAAGGGGACTCCTTTATTGGTTGGTTTCACTGATTAAGATTTAGCGAGTGACCCTAATGATAGAAAGACTATTGAGAGTTATTTTTTCAACCTTGGTTCAAGACTTGTCACTTGGGTTTGTAAGAAAAATAGGCCATTTCTCTTTCTTTAGTAGAATCAAAGTACCGAGAAGAAGTTAATTCAATTCAAGAAGTCTTGTGGCTTTGAAGGATCCTTTGAGTGTCTGGATTCAAACATTAGCATCTCACAACCCTTGGGTGTGACAATCATAGTGCCATCAAGATCGCAAAAGATCCAATTCAACATCAACACAATGAAGACATCAAGATACACATGCACTTCATCACAAATATCATTGTTGATCAAGTTATTGAAGTGCTCTTTTTCCCTACAGAAGATCAAGTTGCAGACATTTTCACAAAGTCCCTTACAAAAGAATTTTTTTCCAATCTTCAATCTATGTTAGGAGTTCAGGAAGTTGTCATTAAGAGGGGATAGGCTCTAATGCCTCCTTCCTTCTCCTATTGTGTCACTATTGTAAATCCTTCAATCCTATCCCAAATTTTAGGAGTTCAGGAAGTTGTCATTAAGAGGGGATAGGCTCTAATGCCTCCTCCCTTCTCCTACTATTTAACCATTGTAAATCCTTCAATCCTATCCCAAGTTTCTCTGAAGGGGTAATGCTAGGATATTTAGACACTTAAGAGTTTTCTAAGATCAACTTCGTCTAATACATCATTAGGTAAAAGTGTGTTTATTTAATATGCATTAGTATTAATTTTTAGTTAGGTAATCTGATGATCACGATATGTTCATGACATAGAGTGATCTGATGGATCATATTCTCCTCGATCTAAAAGTGTGTTTCTTTAATATGCATCAATATGCATTTGTAGTTAGATCAGATGGCTCATATTTTCCTTGATCTAAAAGTGTGTTTCTTTAATATCCATAAGTATGCATTTTTATTTATATCCGATGGCTCATATTTTCCTCGATCTAAAAGTGTGTTTATTTAATATGCATCAATATTCATTTGTAGTTACATCTGATGGATCATATTCTCCTTGATCTAAAAGTGTGTTTCTTTAATATGCATCAATATGCATTTGTAGTTAGGTAATATGATGGTCATGATATGTTCCCAACATAGATTGATCTGATGGCTCATATTCTCCTCGATATTAATGACTACATTGATCTATGGCTTAACACCAGATTAGTCCATGATCTCTATTTAAAGAGCATGGAGGGTAATTTGTCGATGATATTTTCTGAGAAACTCTCTGTAATATTTTCTTTTCCATTCATAGATTGCTCAAACTAGCAAGCCCGTGGATGTTTCCCCACAATGTTTTTACCTTGTAAAAAAATCAATGTGCAGATCTTTGATCTCAATGTGTGAGTGGTTACTGAAGGTTTCTATCCTTTGTTTGAATACCTGTATTGAAAATCTGAAATATCCACTTAATAAACTTTGAAGGGATAGGTGTTTGTGGAAAGTTAAGTTTAAAGAAGGGATAATAGATTAGTATTAACTCAATCAAAGATTACTTTTATTAACCTTGCTCTGAACATTAATGAGTTTACTATCTAAATTTGACATAACATTAAAAAAACATATACTCCAAGAGAAAAATAATCTAAACCTAAAATTTTGATTACATATGTTCATGAATTTTAATGATTAGCTGGAAATTTGGGAGTGGAGTTACCCAATGGGACCTTTGAAAACCTCCCAAGCAATATTTACTAAGAATTTAACTTCATTGAGTGGAGTTACCCAATGGGACCTTTGAAAACCTCCCAAGCAATATTTCCTAAGAATTTAACTTCAATAATGAGCCCCCGCATTGGGGGACTCCTCTTGAAGTGATTTGGAATAAAACCTCATAATTTAACCTCAATAATGAGCCCCCACATCGAGGAACTCCTATCGAAGTCATTGGGCATAAAGTAATTTCTTATGTATTTACAAGTTAATGATTGGATTACAACGGTATGAGAAAAATATAAAGATAAGAAAGAATTTAGCCTTGAAAATATTAAGATAAGAGAGATCTTTATCCATGGAGCAAGTTCATGATTCAATTACAAGGGTATGGGAAAAATATAAAGATAAGAGAAATCTTTGGTCTTGAAAATATAATTATGAGAGATATTTGGCCATGAAATAAGGGATAGATCAATTCAACAAAATTGACAATAACTTGGTCCAATATTCATATAAGCACATATGAAAATTTATGTATGTCTAAAGAAATATTGATTAAGATGAAATAGGAAATATATCATTTTCACAAATCCATTTTAAATATGGCTTTATAATTTTGGTTATAAATGAAAATATTAGAAAATCTTAAAAAGATTTGAAAGAGGGAATGGTGAATTATGAATATTTGAACACATAAGTTAATTGAGATATTGTGGTTGACTTGATTTTTCTAAAACATATTTAGAGATTTCTTTGCAGTGTATATCCTTTAAATAATCAAGATCAAATTAACTTAACAATGGAGGAGATGTACCTCTTGGGAAGGAAAACTTATATGATATTTGCAACTAAGAATTTTACTCAGACTCTTTTTGGACCATCATGAGTTCATAATCTTGTAAAGTGAAAATCATACACTCTTTTTGGACTCTTTTTGGACCTTTTATCATACACTTCCACTTCTGGAAAGTAGGTTTTGCTATGAATAATCAATTGAGAATGATTAATAATTCATTTGAAAGTTGTGAGTAACGAGTTAGGAGTTTAATTTCCGTCGTCTATACGATTATTTTATTATTATTTTTTAACGGATATATGTATATTTATTTTATTAATTTTTTTGCAATGGCTATTTTTATTTTATATCATGTGTTTAATATAATTTTAATTAAACAATTAGTTTTAGTATTTTCTCAATTTTATATATATTTTTATAATAGATAAAATGTTGAGGTTGGAAGTTTCCTAAACTCAAACAATTTTATTTTAATCAGAAATTTAATAAATCATTAAATATAATAAATTTAAAATTTGATTTTAGTCATAAATTTAATAAATGATTAAATATAATTTAAATTTAATTTAATATTAATATTTATAAGTTGTTAGATTTACCTAAGTTCATTTAATTTCAATAAAAAATTTAATAAATCATTAAATATAATTTAAATTTAATCTAATATTAATATTTATAAGTTGTTAATTTTTTTATTTTTTTTTATAATGGATAAAATGTTGAGGTTGGAAGTTAAACATAATTGAAATTTAATAAATCAGTAAATATAACTTGAATTTAATCTAATATAAATATTTTTAAGTTGTTAAATTTACCTAAGTTCATGTTTTTTTGGAAATAAGTAGTTTACCTCGCATTGATGATTATGTGCAATTTCCTTGTTTTAAAAATATGTTGGTCTTTATATAGAGTTATGATACTTTGTCTTTGATCCTGACATACATTGTTTAACATGGACTCCATTATGGGTAATATTTCCTAACCTTGTCGGCTCCATTATGGATAAGACTTCTTAACATTCTCTCATTATGGATAAGACTTCTTAACATTCTCTTGTGATGTAAAGATCGCAAAATTTCTCCTTAATTCACTAATTTTGGAAATATTCACTGACTCTATTTAATCCAACATCTTTATGGAAGATTATTACATTTATAATTTCATAATTGCAATGGAAAATTGTCCATGTAAACAATTACCCAAATCGTAATAATTAATGCTTAATCATATGGAATAACTAATACTTAATCATATGGAAGGATATCATTGAAGGTTCACAATTACTCATTCCAACATACAATTCTTACAATATCAACTAATTATAGGGAAGAGCATAATGGCATGCATATTATTCTCTCTGCAACATAAATACGGTTATGTGTTTGAGGCTACACATATGCATTCCTTACACATCCTACAACATATTCCCGAGACATTGTTAAATTTCGAGATTTCCATTTTTCTTTAAGTACATATTCCTCAAAACGCAACATATCTACACACATAAGAGTTCTTCAAGAAATAACAAAAACTATATTACTTATATGTTTAGTGCATTCACTTGGGGAAATAGCTTCATAGGAGCATTTTTCCTCCTAGACATAGGCACTAGCTTATGTAAGTGTCACTCTAGTACTAAGAAATGAAAAAAATAAGTCTGAATTTACTATCTTAATTTGTCTCATTGAAAACATCATAATTTTATTTGGTAAACCACCAGTGATCAAAAGATCCCTAAGATACTAAGAGAGTGATTGTTTTGTGGTTTATAGGTTTTTTTCGTGGTAATTGTGTTGGATAATCTAAAATTTAATTTTAGGGGTGAATCATACCTCAAGATCCATTCCCTATTCACAGTGAATCATACCCTAGAAAGGTGGTAATTGGTGGTTTGAGGATTCATCTGTGGTGCTTGAGCATGAAAAACAAGGTTTATGGTTATGGGCTCTCGTTTCCCTCCGTTGACTATGGTCGAGGACTGTAGACCCATCCATGATGCCCAAGACCTTGTAATGGACCCCATATTCATTTCAGATGGAAATTACTCCCTAGAGAGGGATTTTGTTATGCTTTCTATGTGTTGTTCATTGTGATGAAGCTTGAGAAGGTTTAGTTATGGATTGAAGTTATTTTTTCCTCTTGTTCCCCTCTAACCATAATTATCCCTCAAGATCCATTTCGAGTGCACAAAACCTAGTCATAACACCTATATCCCAGTTAGAGGCCAAATACCACCTACAAAGTTCCCATGTGTTGGTTTGAGAATATGTCCAAGGCTTTTAAGATAAAAAAATCTTCAACAAGATCCTAAGGAACTTGTTCATTATTTGATGATGGTCAAGGCCCCATTACCCATATATAATGTGCATAACCCCCTAATGGTGTCCATATCCAACATGAATTCCCAACAGCTCCTGGAGATATATGGTTCCATATTGCTTTTCATAGCTCTTGATTCTGAGAAGATTTGGTTAGGGTTTAAGAACCTTCTTTTCCTCCCTTAATGTTGGTTAGACCGTTAGACCATTTCTAGTGATCAAAATCTAATCATGGAATTCATATCCCTCTAGTAGGACAACAAAGGGACCCTACAAGGATCTCATGTGGTGGTTTGAGAATGCATTCAAGGTGCTTGAGCCCAAGAAATTATGATTAGGTCCTCAAATTGTTCTTTCCCTCCTCCAATCATTTTTAAGGGCTTGAGGTCATGGCTTCCCTTCTCCAACCATGGTCAAGGTCTTGATACACATATGTGGTGTGCAAAAAATCTTAATGATGTACATATCCAACTCATATGCCAAAGAGCCCCTAGTGAGGTCATGTTTCGTGGTTTCTAGGTGTTCTTCACCATGTTTGAGCTTGAGAAAGGTCAATTAGTGTTTAAGGCTCTTGTCTCCCCTCTTGACCATGTTTAGGCCTTAAAGCCCATTTCAAATGCACATAACCTACCTACGTATCCCATATTGGACTAGGAGGCCTATAAGGAACCTGTGTAAATGACTTGTGTGCTGTTTTGAGCAATGATTCACATCTCTTGTGTAATATGCTAACTTTTTGTGTTTGTGAATTAAACATTCATGAAATATAATTAAAGCGTGTAGGAGTATATAGTGCATAGTGTTTGTGTAGTAGTGTAGGTGCAATATTTACTTGTGATAGCCACATAAGTAACTCTTGTATTTGTACAATAGTACTAGGCTATTAATAAATGTATCTCGTGTGTAATAGATGTGCATAGGGTCTAGTTGTAGTAATGCTTCCATGGGGATGAAAAGTAAACATAATTTGTGATAACAACATGAGTAACTATAGTTATAATAATGCTTCCATGGGGATGAAAAGTAAACGTAACTTGTGATAGCCACATGAGTAACTCTTCTATTTGTACAATAATAATAGGCTATTAATAAATGTATGTCATGTAATAGATGTGCGTAGGGTCTAGTTGTAGTAATGCTTCCATGTGATGAAAAGTAAACCAACTATTATAAAATAGTGAAAAACTAATAAATGACACTTTTAAGTTAGTTTTAGATAAGTAAAACTAAAAGGGATTAGTGGATAGGATCTTTGTGTGGATGACAAGTAGAGTCATCCATGCAATTGAAACAACAATATTTTAATTGAGAAATGTAGTCTTATAGGGAACAACAGAGAGAAATGTAGGTTTTTAATGGGAGCAAAGGAGTTTTCATAATGGTTGTTGTCCGTAGTTTTGAATGAGATGAGTGAAGTTGTCGTTCTTTTTTTTTTTAGTTTTTAATGAGATGTGATTAGAAAATTTATTGTTAATTAGGGGAAAGCACTGAGGATATATTAAGAAAATTTTGAGGTGGTTTGAAAATAATGAGGAGGGGGATGACTTTTGTTTTTTATAGTTTTACTGATTGAGGATATCTTAAGAAAAAAATTTCATAGTTTTACTGATTGAGGATATCTTAAGAAATTTTTTTCATAGTTTTACTAATTGAGGATATCTTAAGAAAATCTTGAGGAAATTTTGAGGATAATAAGGAGGAAATTATTATTTTTTTTCTTTTTTGATAGTTTTATTGATTGCTGATTAAAGGTTCTAGGTTTTATTGAGCGTTCGGGGTGTCAATTTTTTACCAAAGGGTATGTAGGGAGAATAGTTGTCCGTGTTAGTTTCCTATTGCATACTTGGTATGATCTTGTTGGTCCTTGATGGCATTTCAAAGTAAGTTTTGTTTAGTGTATTACATGTATGTCTGAAACTTTATTCTTTCTATCTCTCTTAATTTAAAAAAAAAATATTTTAAAGAAATCAATTATTTTTTAAATTAGTTCAATGAATAAATTGTTGGTTGAATAACTATAACTCGATGATAACTTATGAATTGGTTAACTCTAACTCAAGGGTAAGTTAGAGTAATGTATTATGTTAATTTTGCATGTGTAAATCTTTGATGACTTATGAATTGATTAACTCTAACTCAAAGACAAGTTAGAGTAATGTATTCTGTTAGGTTTGCATGTGTAAATGGGCAAATTCTTTGGTACAATTTGCTTAGTAAATTAAACGAGGCTGATCATATCATTAGCATGTTGCATTCAATGGTTATTTCATTCATAAATCATAGGTAGCTGGTTTTTTAATTCACTCTAATTACATGCTCAAGTTCCTTATTGCAGTTTTTATGGGTTTGCATTTACCTAAATTTTACATTTATCTATTCATAAATAATTTGGATTCTAGTATTTGGTTGGTATTCCAGTTTTTATGGGTTTACATTTTATTAAATTTTACATTTATGTATTCATAAATAATTTGGATTTTAATATTTCTTATTGAAGCTGAGGGTTTAAGCCTTTGGGCTTATTGACTTTCCTTTCCAATTAGGAAAATACAAAAACCCCAAATCTTAAAAAATAAAATTCAATAAAATGAAAATGAATAAGTGTTATGTATTCATGAATAATTTGGATTTTAATATTCCGTATTGAAGCTTAGGGTCTAAGCCTTTGGGCTTATTGACTTTCCTTTCCAATTAGGAAAATACAGAAACCCCAAATCTTAAAAACTAAAATTCAATAAAATGAAAATGAATAAGTGATGGTTGATATGAATTGAACCCAGATCTCTTGCCAGAGCCTTAATTAGCCCCACACACCATGAAATAGAAACTTATATTTCGTCGGTAGATAACCTATATAACCGAGAACCTCCCTGCACCGGGTATCTGGATAGTCCACAGGTGAAGGGTTTTGAAACCATAACCTCAAACCTGTAGAAGGAGACACCCTCGTAAACCCTTCAATGAATTGACGAAATCTAAAAAAATTCTATGCCTAATCTAATGAGACAAATAGGCCTCCACTTGAGGGTTAGCATGGGAATGCTCGTTGTACTGCCTGAGCCAATTCCTCCATACATAGGTTGCAGTGAATACCAGTACTGCCTGAGCCAATTCCTCCATACATAGGTTGCAGTGAATACCAATCTGTACAAGACAGCAGGACCAATAATTCTCATGTTAGCAAACTGCTCTGTTATTACCAGGTTGTAAGATGCAATATGAAAAAAAAAAAAGGTGAAAAAGAGAAACTGTACCAGCCTATGAAACAAAAGTTCTGTAGATTGAAGTTTGTTCTAAGTAGAATAAGATGGGAGTGATCTTATAGATTCTATACCGTAAGTGATAAGGAGTTGAGAACTGTACCATCTATGGTGCTTAGATGCGGAATTTCCTTGGACAGATTCTCCAAGGCATTAACTATCTTTAGTATTTGGCGTTGTGCCTCCCACCATGCAATATCCAAGACTAAACCTAAAGACTAGGATCAGGCCAACCGCGGTCTCAGCTCCAAAATCAGGACCATGCTAAGCCCCGCGTGCGTGATAAACAAGAGTTGTGGCCCTTTAGAAGGGCACGCGCTACGGTGGTATGGTCCCGACCCTCCAAGTGCGAACCCTCCCTCCTTAGGACTTCACGTTGACTTCGAGATTGGTTCAGGTTTGGATTATCAAAGTCGTATAGCCCTGTGAGGAGTAATGTAAGGCGCGGACCCTCCAGGCCAACAGGCCTGCAAACACGCTAAATATACAACATAAATGAAGAATAAATAGAAGGAA
>CBVK0103254231.1:0-13880 GCA_900067695.1 Picea abies
CTAGTGGAGTACAGGTGGCATCATATCGGGGATCGGGGAAAGCTAAATCCCGAGTCCATCGACATCAGGACTCGCGATCCCACGAGTTCTGAAATTCCGATAAAAGGATAAAGGGTGGAGAAGCCAAGTCCACACGTGTCTCAGAAAATCGGCCCATCAGGGTTCGGAGTTTGGCAATTCAACTTGTCGACGTCGCGAGTAGCGATATCCCGACAGGGAGAAGTTTCGATAGCGGAGGGGAGTCAACGTTGACTCGCATCGGACTTCGGGGAATCGTGAGGTGAGAAACACACGACCATAGGATTCGCGAAATCGCGAAGCCCGATTTCTTGATTGTGAAGGGAGGTCAGGAAGGAGTTGCTGTGGGTGAAGAATTCTCGACAGGGAACTAGAGGAGCATTTTCTCTCTTCGGGGCCGAGGTCAGAGAAGGTCCTGGTGGAAGCGGGGCGCACGGGTGGCGTGTACTGCACCAATTTCCACTTTCAATTTTAATTTGTGGGTGCATATTGGCTACTCAATTTCTCAAACGTTGGGTGTGACTATAAAATTCAAAGCATAAATCTGCGGATTCTCAATTTCAAGTTGTGGGTGCAGGATGGCTACTCAATTTCTCAAACATTGGGTGTGACTATAAAATTCAAAGCAGAAATCCACGGATTTTGTTATTGTTTTAATAACTTTTCCTATATTTGATAATAGGTTGTTGAGGTTGGGATCAAACAAGATAGACGGTTAATGAGAAAGAAACATGTTGGCCAAAGGATGCGGTCCATTTCTAAAAGCAAGTCTTCTACATTGCGACCCTTCTCATAAATATCAAAGAAGAGAGTCCAGGCATGGAGGAGATCATAGGTACAAGAATGATTTGAAAATTCTCCACACCTATAAGCAGATTCCAAATACAAGATGTGAATTCCATGAAAAATGATATTGTGCTAAGTATACATTAGTATGTACGGTCTTTCCCAGCTCACCAGTTGTGTACAGTGCCCATTAGGCCTCTATCATAGAGACATTCAATGTGTTTGAAGTGTTTATTGGATTGTATATGCCATACTGGTACTTAGTAGAACATGGTAAAGAATTTCTATGAATTTCAGTGTTGGTTTGACCAAGACCATTTGAGGAATGAGACAAGCACATAAATTATCTGAATATTTTTGGACTCATCTAAATATATTATCTCTAATAAGGATTTCAACGATTCTTTTGTAACCCTTGAACTACACTTTGGGAAAAGTTGGACACCCAGTTGAAGAGGTCTACAACATTCCATCCATAGAGCCATGTATTTCAACAATTCTTTTGTAACCCTTGAACCACACTTTGGGAAACGTTGGACACCAAGTTGAAGAGGTCTACAACATTCCATACATAGAGCTAGTACAAATTGAAGTTGTGAATGGGACGATGGTACAAACTCCAATAGAGTATAGTTAGAAAATCCTAAAAAGTTGGGATGCATGCCTGCCCTCTATTCAACGTTGCTACAAATTACAATGCAATTCATTGCTCAACCAATCAGTCCCATTTTAAAACATGTTTAGGCTTTCTACCTCAAACTTCTTTTGACATTCCTGAAAAAATTATTGGTGCGACAAAAAGTACAGATGCTAACTTAAGCAAAGCACTCAAATTCATAAGAAGAATATAACAAATCCACCAGAAGCTACAATAACAACTTCAGAAAGCTCAACTAAATCATAAAACAAGGAATGATCAGACTCCAAAGTAGAGTTGCTCATAATTTCTAGGTCGGAGATCTTCTGTGGCTACATTTAAGCAATGAGAGTTCCCAAGGAGAAGGAAAGAAGCTAAAACCTCACTGGTATGGCACAAACCTCACTGGTATGGCACTTTAAAGATCTTACAACACACTGGAAGTAATTCGTTCAAGTTGAACCTACCATCATACATGAACATCTATTCCATAGTGAATGATGAAAACTTGAAATTATTTGAAATTCTAGCAGATGTGGATTTCATACTTGATATACAAAATTAACTTGTATAGGATACAATATTGCAAATAAAGGTTCACACTTACAAGAAGTGGCAAAAAGAATACGTACAAATTGGTTTAAAAGATGAAATTCTAAGTAAATCCAAGTGGTATTAGTGGAGGAAGTGACAAAAAAAAAATATCATCATCTTCCTCAAAATTAATGCATCAATTTGGGACCAAAAACTTCACAAACGAGGAGGTCTGACATGTATTTATTCCATAAATATTTTCAAAGTAAAAAAACATTGCTGGACCTACCATGAGATGACAGAATAAACCATTAACTGAATGCTAAATTATGAATCTATGTTATATCAAAATACATTATTAATCCCATGAACAACAATGTGATATTCAATATCACTAGGAAGAAGAAGGCTAAATTTTCTATGTTTTTTACCTTTTCCAGTTTGCCATCACTGTAATCTAGCCAAGCAATCTTTTCCAAATTGCAATTTTGGATTATAATGAAATTTTAGTTTAATGCAGAATTGGACTCAACATTCTCGAATACCCCTAGTGCAGCCAGATTGTGCAATGTTAACATCTGATATCTGCAATTCCATCAATCCAAAATGATTCTTGCCAGATTTCAGCCAAAAATCCAAGTTTCCCTTCCTGTTATTTTGAACAGCCTAAAAAAGTCAATTTGTAGCGTGTTTAGACTATGACTTACTGGGAACAACTGAATCTAATCAATTAGCCAACAAATTGGACAATGGGAGAAGGAGACAGTGGTTGGAAAGGAATAAATAAGTTTTCAAACGAAAATAGGAGAGGAAAAACATAAATGAGACATGTTTTCTGTTTTGCCCAGAAAAATATACATTAGACATTTTCCTCAAGACAAAAGGGGAAATATAATTATGCTTTAAGATAAAAAGAGAGTTCATGGATTTATATTCTGTAAGAACAAGACACAAGACAAAGTAGAAAATTTAACATACAATCGCTTTGTGTTTTGAAAATTATTGCATCATTAATATACTCTGAAGTTCTCCTTCCTCGAGAAGTTTTCTTCACTTTGAAGTTCACGTGTATAATCATTGGTGTTTATGCATTTGTTGTTATTATGGTATTGCTTGTATGGGTTTTCTAACACAAGTTTATAATTACCCTGAAAACACACCTAGAAAGTACAAAAGATTTAAATCAATAACAAAGGAGACCAATTAATAAATTGAACACAATTAATTGTGTAAGATTCAGTTTGAAGAACTAAAAGTTGTATTATAACTCCAATTTATGGAACATGTAAGGAGTAGTTGGACCATCATAATCATAAACATAATAAAGTCCGAATAAAATAGCTTGCTACCAACTTGTAATATTTGTGAATAAAAAGGAATCCAAAATAAAAATAACTCTTACTCATCATAGAGGTATGATATAGAGCTCCTTTGTAATGAAGAAATGACAATGATTTTGATTAAGATAAACAATTTGAGAGAAACTTTAGAGAAGCCCACCCAACATTAGGAAAGTACATATTATCATAAACCTAAAAGGTTGCAAGATTCCAACACCACCAGACTCGACCTGACCCCTGCAATGAACCCAAGCAACAACATAAACAAGAGCTCAGTTTAAATGGTGGTTACATCATGCTCAGAAACATTGTTATGAACAGTTCCTTGAGGCTTTAAAATAAAGAGATTGAGAACAATAACTAGTGGCTTGCAGAAGTTGGTTCCAGTCCCGTCTCTCTTCCTAGAGATCATCATAACATTAATGTCAGCCTTTGGTATAAATACCTTATGAAGCAAAAGAAACATCATGAAGAAGAAATTTGCAAGCGGCCCTGTATTGAACAATCGCAGTATGGAGTCGGTTGAGGATGGAGTCAGCGAAGGAACCGAAGAAAATCACTCCATCCTCTGCAATGCAAAATTCTCTGAAATAAAATCTATAAAATGTTATACTCGTGGCTGCTCCATGGAAATCCCCCGTGAGGCATCGAATTTTACTTCATAATGCAGCAAAAAGAAAATGCAAAGACTGTTGTTTAAATTTTGCGTCACAGATATCGAATTTTAGGAACAACCCATCAATATTTGAACTCCATTCTTGAACCTTAACCTTATTTCAAACCAAGGTCCAGATCCGAAACAAGTCACAACTGTGAAGGCATTTGTAACATAAAACCTTCCTTCCACACCCCAGAAGCCTATTATGCGCCCCACCAGATCTCATGCTCGAATCCCCCAACCACACTCAAGGTTTGGCCACATTAAACTACCTCAAATCCGCCATGAAAATCGACCCAAATCGAACATCCACCTTAAAAAACCCACAATACTCCTCCCTAGCAATTACATCTGCAAAGCAATTAGACTGTAATTCTTGTTGCTTAACAAAAGGTCCCGAGCTTGATTCTCGGTATTCCCATATTGTATTCTTAGAACGAATGTCCCAGAGATTTATCTGACCCTACCTCGCTCTTCTCGAATAAAACATTAGGTATTGTCACACATTAACCATCGTAGTTTGAGTCGGCGAATGAGAAGTGGGTTGACGAAGGCGAATAATGCACTTAACACTTGTTGATTGATTGGAAAAACACACATACGTGGCAATTAGTGATTCACTGTGGATAGAGAAACCTCCCCCTATAGAACACCTTCGGTGTAATAATAAATAATCAAAACTAGACTTATCACATTGATTAAAAAAACACATTAAAAAAAAAAAAAAAAAAAAAAAACATAAAATGAAAATTCAAAATTGTATCAAGGAGAAAAGAATAAACATGAAATGAAAATTGAAAATGGAATTCGAAAAAAATTTCAAAGAGGTGGAGCGCGTCCACTAAAGGCTTTTTTCATGTTGGGAAATGTGCAGTAATGGTGAGGACTGTTGACAGCTATCAAAAATCATAGTGGGTGGGAATCGTGGTAATGGTGGGACTGTTGACAGCTATCAAAAAACTGTTGACAGCTATCAAAAAGCACAGTGGGAATTGTGCATCAACGGTAGTAAATGGTGTTAAGAATGTGATTAGAGGGGACTCGGACAAATCTATAAACATATTTGATATCCTCAGATGTCAGTGTTGTTTTTGAGATCGTGGGTGAGGCAGAGGAGGAAGGATTATTCGTTGGCTTGGAAGGGAGATACAAAAAAGGATTAGGGTTTAATGTTGTAGAGGGGAAACTCTGGCAAAGCAAAGCATGTGATTGTGGCAGAGTAGAAGCATGAGATTTTTGGCAGGTTTTAATATTTGAGAGAAGGGAGAAGAAGGCAGAGTAGAAGCATGAGATTTGAGAGAAGGGAGATCGTGGGTTGATAGGGAGAAAGAAAAAGAGAGAAGAGCAGAGCAGACATTTGTTATGGTTTTGTAGATTGACGACAAAGTATTATCATGCGTTTCTTTGCTTTCTGTTTGGTCAAGTTTTTAATTGTCCGTGTATTATTTTCCAATTTTTTCTTTTTCTTTGGTTTGATTTTTTTTCCCTTTTCTTTTATTTTGGATTTTCTCCTTTTGTTTCGTTTGTTGGGGTCAATCATGAATGCGATGTGTGCAGAGGCCATAAGAGATGTGGTTGGGATGAAGCTTTTTGCTGCAGTGGGTTAATCAATCTGAGGAAGAGGAGTAGGTATATTGTATGGTCGAATTATAATTATATTTATTTGTAATTTATTATTTATTGGTTCTGTTTTAATAATGAATGCAGATAGAGAGAAAAACGCTCAAGTCACATTGCTGAATGCAGTGCGGATGGAGAGAGATGAAGGCAGTGCAGATGGAGAGAGACGTAGATGCAGATAAATTTCACCGGGTGAGTGATTACATACTTCCATCGTTCTGTTCTGGTGAAATATTCTTATCCTTATTCGTCATAGTTGGGTTATTTGGGTTAGAATATACAGTCGGGTTAACATACATAAATCATTTTTAACTACCAAATCTTTCAAATCCTAGGACAATAAAATTTGAGGTGTGGTTATGTCCATCTGAAACCCAGTTCCGAGCATAAAAACCCTAATAATTTAATTGTTAAAATGGGTGTATAATTGGGGTTTTATTTTTTTATTTTTCTGTTATTTCTCATTTCAGTTCTAGTATTCAATAATTTATTTATTAAAATGGTTAAAATGGGTGTATAATTAGAGTTTTATTTTTCTTCCCGTTATTTCTTATTTCAATTCTAGTACTCAATAATTTATTTATTAAAATGGGTGTATAATTAAGGCTTTATTTATCTTTCCGTTATTTCTCATTTGAGTTCTAGTACTCAACCCTGAACCCAAAAAGTACATTGATGTCTATTGCTTTTTGAGTACCCCAGATAAATGAACATTGTGTGGATACTTAACCTCCAACAGTCGTGTAATTTCATTTCATGACTGTTTTAACCTCTATTTACTTAATCTCCAAGAAAAAATATTATGTGGTACTGTGTCAATCCTGAGAAGAGCCACTGTCAACTGTACTACTGTGCCAATCCTGAGAAGAGCCATTGTAAACTGTACTAACTTTCCAGCTTTCTAGTCAAACCTCTATGGGGCCATGGGTTGTTAATTAGTTACTATGTTGTACCAGCTTTCCAGTCAAACCTCTATGCGTCAGGGCTTGTTAATTAGTTACTGTATTATGCAAAGGAAAATTTTGGGTTATTATTATTATTATGCAAAGGAAAATTTTGGGTTATTATTATTATTATTTTTATTATGTGAATGAAAATTTTGGATTAGTTATTATTATTATTATTTTCTTAGTTTTCAAAGGAAAATTTTGGGTTATTATTATTATTATGCAAAGGAAAATTTTGGGTTATTATTATTATTATTTTTATTATGTGAATGAAAATTTTGGATTAGTTATTATTATTATTATTTTCTTCTTTTTCAAAGATGCTTTCTAAACTTCAGAAGTATTATAATTCACCCAAATGCATTAAACACCACAAGTTGTGGGCAGCTTGTGCAAATGCATTAAATGCATTAAACACCACAAGGAGTGGGCAGCTTATGCAAATGCATTAAACACCACAAGGAGTGGGCTGCTTGTGCAACCCATTTGAAATGTTAATCTGCAGTGGGGTGCTTACTATGGGTTAGTTATTATTGTAATTTTGAAATGCGCAGCTTGTGCAGAGCTTGTGCAGTGGGGTGGTTACTATGAGTTAGTTATTATAATTTTGAAAGGATGGTTTTTGAACTCCAAAAATACTACAATTCACCCAAATACGTTAGGCATCCATTCGAAACTTCAATCTGAATAAATTATGTTCGACCAGTTGAATGGTAAGTGGAGTGCTTCTACTATTGCTAGTATATAAACATTTTACATATTTGTTAGTATATAAACAATGGCTAAGTATGGTAAATTCTATTGCTAGTATATAAACATTTTACATGTTTGTTAGTATATAAACAATGGCTAAGTATGGTAAATTCAAGATGCAAAACAATTTAGAATAACAATTTAAAAAGCTTTTGAAATAGCCCCACTTTTAGAGTGCATGCAGCTTATTCTCATTTTGTTATGGGTTCACTTATGTTTTCGACACAACGTTAACCTCTCAATCACCGACCTATTGGTGGGTGGCATGATAATGCATCCTACTATTGAAGCACAACCCTATTCACATATTGTCATCCTACTGTTGAACCACAACCTTATTTACATAATTTGTTTATTTTTAAATTGCTTTTTGCTTCTAAAATTAGAAGGTAAAATAAAAAATGATATAATTAAAAGGTTCTATATTAAAAATGATATAGATACAACCTTAAAACTAATTTTTGATTACCCATAAATATCAAAATATATCAAAATGTGAACCAGGCCTCACCTGATCCCAACCCGTATTGGTCCCACTAGGGAAATTAAATACCTAAAAACTAATTTTGGGTTACCCATAGATATCAAAATGGGAATCAGGCCTCACGTGATCCCAACCCCTATTGGTCCCACTGGGGAAATTAAATATTGGTGTGTGGCATGACAACAAAGAAATTAATATTGGTTTTATTGGAAGGAAGCAGGCCCCACCTGATCCCAATCCCTATTGGTCCCATTGGGGAAATTAAATATTGGTGTGTGGCATGACAACAAAGAAATTAAATATTGGTTCATTGGTCCCACTGGGGAAGTTAAATATTGGTGTGGCATGACAAAGAAATTAAATATTGGTGTGGTATGACAATGCATCCTACTGATGAACCACAACCTTATTTAGATAATTTGTTTATTTTTTAATTTCTTTTGCTTAAAAGGTCCTTTATTAACAATATTATAGATACAACCTAAAAACTACTAGTTGGGTTACCCATAGATATCAATATGTGAACCTAAAACAATTAGAAGGTTCTATATTAACAAAGAAGATATAACTACAACCTAAAACAATTGATAACCCATAGTTATAAAAAATTGAACCAAGTATAAAATATTGCTAAATTTGAAAAATTGTTTATGCTGAGTCCCTCTCTGAGGTCAAATTACAATTGAGAATAGCACCTGACAGTGAAATACCATCTTTATCACTTAGTCTACAACTATACCTGACAGTGAAATGCCATCTTATCACTTAGTCTATAACTGTCTTTTGTGCTCACTGTTAGTACAATGGTTGTGAAATACCATCTTTATCACTTAGTCTACAACTGTCTTTTGTGACTCACTGTTACTGTTAGTACAATGGTTTATGCTGAGTCTCTCTCTGAGGTCAAACTACAATTGAAAATAGCACCTGACAATGAAATACCATCTTATCACTTAGTCTACAACTATACCTGACAGTGAAATACCATCTTATCACTTAGTCTACAACTATACCTGAGAGTGAAATACCATCTTATCATTTAGTCTACAACTGTCACTTAGTCTACAACTATACCTGAGAGTGAAATACCATCTTATCATTTAGTCTACAACTGTCACTTAGTCTACAACTATACCCGAGAGTGAAATACCATCTTATCATTTAGTCTACAACTGTCTTTTGTGGCTCACTATTAGTACAATGGTTTATGCTGAGTCTCTCTCTGAGGTCAAACGACAATGAAATACCATCTTATCACTTAGTCTACAATTGTCTTTTGGCTCACTGTTAGTACTATGATTTCTGTTATGTTTGATAGCGAGTCTACAACATTCTTTGGTTCACTGTTATATTGTGATTTCTTTTACTTGTAAGTTTATTGTTTTGAAATTATTTTATTTTTAATTTTAATAATTATTTCTTTCAGAACAAGAGAAATAATGATTCATGTATCAGTTTATTATGGTTTCATTTTATAACTTTTTATTTAAAAGTGGTCTTTTGGCTCACTGTTAGTACTATGATTTCTGTTATGTTTGATAGCGAGTCTACAACGTTTTTTGGATCATTGTTATATTGTGATTTCTCTTAGTACTATGATTTCTGTTATGTTTGATAGCGAGTCTACAACGTTCTTTGATTCATGTATCAGTTTATTATGGTTTCATTTTATAACTTTTTATTTAAAAGTGGAGAAAAATAATGATTCATGTATTAGTTTATGGTTTCATTTTTATAATTTTTTATTTAAAAGTGGAGAGGAACTTTTATTTAAAAGTGGAGAGAAATAATGATTCATGTATCAGTTTATGGTTTCATTTTTATAACTTTTTATTTATAAATGGAGAGGTTTCATTTTTATAATTTTTTATTTAAAAGTGGAGAGGAGGCATGTATAGTGTGCATTGTGTCCATGTAAACATATACAGATAATGGTTGTCACTGTTAAAAGCAGTGACAAGTACACTACAAAGGAAAGTTATAAAAGTGGAGAGAAATAATGATTCATGTATCAGTTTATGGTTTCATTTTTATAACTTTTTATTTATAAGTGGAGAGGTTTCATTTTTATAATTTTTTATTTAAAAGTGGAGAGGAGGCATGTATAGTGTGCATTGTGTTCATGTAAACATATATAGATAATGGTTGTCACTGTTAAAAGCAGTGACAAGTACACTACAAAGGAAAGTTATGAATGGTGAGTTATTTATATTAATGCTATGGTGAGTCTACTACAACTGTCTTTTGTGGCTCTGTTATGTTAGCATACAATTGTTTATGCTATGAATGGTGAGTCTACAACTGTCTTTTGTAGCTCACTGTTAGTACAATTGTTTATGGTGAGTCTCTCTGAGGTCAAACTACAATTGAAAATAGCACCTGACAGTGAAATACCATCTTATCACTTAGTTTACAATTGTCTTTTGCTCACTGTTAGTACTATGATTTCTGTTATGTTTGATAGCTAGTCTACAACGGTCTTTAGCTCACTGTTATATTGTGATTTCTTTTACTTATAAGTTTATTGTTTTTATATTGTTTTGGAATTATTTTGTTTTTAATTTTAATAATTATTTCTTTCTCTTTCTCTTGAACCAGAGAAATAATGATTCATGTATCAGTTTATGGTTTCATTTTTATAACTTTTTATTTAAAAGTGGAGAGGAGGTATGTATAGTGTGCATTGTGTCCATGTAAATATATATAGATAATGGTTGTCACTGTTAAAAGCAGTGAAAAGTACACTACAAAGGAAAATTATGAATGGTGAGTTCTCTTTAATTTATATTAGAGTTATTTAACTTCTTTTTGTTAAGTAATTATAGATTTTAAATGCACACTTTTTATAATGTTATGTAACTATTGTGTTTTTTAAACATTCGGTAATCATTGTTTTTAAAGCAGTCACAAGTACACTTTGAAGGAAAGTTAAGTATGGTGTAGTGAGTTTTTTTTTTCAATTTAATTCTATTGTAAATATAAAATTTACAATTTTATCATTTCAAATATTTTTATCATGTAAAAATGTAATTTAATTTTAATTTATTATTTCTTAAAACATTACCATAATTTAATTTTTAAAATATGGTGAAGGAACAATTTTATCATTTCAAATATTTTTATCATGTAAAAATGTAATTTAATTTTAATTTATTATTTCTTAAAACATTATCATAATTTAATTTTTAAAATATGGTGAAGGGAGGTTAATAGTGTTTTTATTCCATTATAAATATAAAATTTATAATTTTATTATTTTTATTTCAATTTATTATTATTATTTTTATTTCAAATTTTTTTTATCATGTAAAAATGTAATTTAATTTTTAATTTATTATTTCTTAAAACATTTAATTTTTAAAGGTCAGGGGGGCTGTATGATTGATCTTCAAGCACGCAATCCAATCAAGCGTTTGGCGAGAATAACGGTATCGTGCGTCTTGTTTGACTGTGAACATACAAGGGGGGTTATAAGCTCTGAACACCTTATTTCAAATTTTTTTTATCATATAAAAATGTAATTTAACTTTTAATTTATTATTTCTTAAAATATTTAATTTTTAAAATATGGTGAAGGGAGGTTAATAGTGTTTTTATTTCATTGTAAATATAAAATTTACAATTTTATTATTTTTATTTCAAATTTTTTTATCATGTAAAAATTTAACTTTTAATTTATTATTTTTTCAAACATTGATATAATTTAATTTTTACATTTTTTTAAATGAATTATAAATGATACATTTTGTATTGAAGCATCATAAATGATGTACAATTTTATTATTTTTATTTCAATTTTTTTAATCATGTAAAAATTTAATTTTTAATTTATTATTTTTTAAAATATTGATGTAAGTTAATTTTTATATTATTTTAAATGGATCATAAATGATACATTTTGTATTGAAGCATCATAAATGATATATTTTGTATTGAAGCCTCATATGATATATTTTGTATTGAAGAATCATAAACAATACATTTTGTATTGTTCAATTTCAAAATATTATCTTTATTTTTTGTTTTTATAATTTACATCAAAATATATTTTTGTAAATTGAGAAGACACTATTTTTGTAAGTTGTAAGTTGAGAACATTTTTTATTTCCTCTGTACACACTTCAACATAATAATGATATTTAATTTTAAGCATTCTATATTAATAAAAATGATATTTAATTTTTTCCTTTTAATGTATGTTTTTTTTCTTTTTAATCTAATATAAGTTCATGTCTTTTTGACAATTTCAGTTCATATTAACAGTAATAACTCAATTTCAGTCCTTAATTCTATATTAATAAAAAAGATATTTAATTTTTGGTAGGGTTAACCCCTTCCTCTGGTCCTTAAGGATAACAATGCTTGAGATTTTTCCTCTAGTCCTCTAGGATAGCTATCCTTGAGATTTATTTGTTTATGTATTTTTTAAACATAGTTTCAGTTTATGTGTTTTTTTAAACATAAGTTCAATTTAATTTCTCTGTGTATGTGTTTTTCCTTCTAATATTTTTTTCTGTTGTAATTTAATTGAAGTTTATGTTTTTTGACAATTAATTTCAGTTGATATTAATGATAATAACTTAATTTTGTGATTGTTTAATAATTTAAAAAATAAAAAAGTTATATATTTGTTGATATTAATGATAATAACTTAATTTTGTGATTGTTTAATAATTTAAAAAATAAAAAAGTTATATATTTTTATTTGAGTTGAGTTTCAGTTTATCTTTTTTCTTCATAGTTTCTGTGTGTATGTTTTTGTTAATGTTCTTTTAATATTCAATTTAATTTCAGTTACCCCTTCCCTTGGTCCTAGAGTATAGCTATCCTTGAGATTTCTCTATGTATGCTTTCTTTTTTTCAAGTTATCCGTGTATTTTTTTTTTAAGTTTAATTTTAGTTTATGTTTTTTTTCATTGCTTCAATTTAATTTGTGTATGTGTTTTTTCTAAATTCAGTTGAGTTTTGGTTTATGTTTTTTCTTCATAGTTTTTGTTTTTGTGTCTATGTTTTTGTTAATGTTCTTTTAATATTTAATTTAATTTCAGTTACCCCTTTCCCTGGTCCTCTAGTATAGCTATCCTTGAGATTTCTCTATGTATGCTTTCTTATTTTCAAGTTATTTGTGTATTTTTTTAAAGTTTAGTTTTAGTTTATGTTTTTTCTCATTGTTTCAATTTAATTTATGTGTATCTGTTTTTCTTTTAATATATGTTTTTTTTTTCTTTTTAATCTAATTGAATTTCATGTTTTTTGGCAATTAATTTTAGTTCATATTAATGGTAATAACTTAATTTCAATGTGTTTTTCTTTTAATGTATGTTTTTTTTTCTTTTTAATCTAATTATTAATGGTAATAACTTAATTTCAATGTGTTTTTCTTTTAATGTATGATTTTTTCTTTTTAATCTAATTGAATTTTATGTTTTTTTGGTAATTATAATAACTTAATTTCAATGTGTTTTTCTTTTAATATATGTTTTTTTATTTTTAATCTAATTGAATTTTATGTCTTTTTGGTAATTAATTTCAGTTCATAAGAATGATAGTAATTTAATTTCAGTTCATATTTGCATTGTTCAACTTCAACATACTATCTCTATTTTTAATTTTTATTATCTATATCAAAATATATTTTTAGATAATAACTTAATTTTAGTTCATAAACACATTTTGTATTGTTCAACTTTAACATATCTCTATTTTTAACTTTTATTATCTACATTAAAATATATTTTTGTAAGTTGAGAACATTTTTTATTTTTCAATATTAATAAAGATGATATTTAATTTTTGGTAGTGTTAACCCCTTCCCCTGGTCCTCCAAGATCACTATCCTTAAGATTTTTGTGTATTTTTTTTCATATCCAGTTTATGTGTTTTTTTAAACATAGTTTCAGTTTAGTTTCTTTGTGTATTTGTTTTTTTCTTTTAATGTATGTGTTTTTTTTTGTTTTTTTTAATCAAATTGAATTTCATGTTTTTTGGCAATTAATTTCAGTTCATATTAACAATACATTTGTATTGTTCAACTACAACATACTATCTCTATTTTTTACTTTTATTATCTACATCAAAATATATTTTTGTAAATTGAGAAGAC
>CBVK0103254242.1:0-19983 GCA_900067695.1 Picea abies
TTAGCTTCAGTTGAATCCATCATCCCTTGTAGTTCATCTTTTGTTACTTTCTTCTTTTGTAAATCATTTATGTCCCTGCGCATTTATTCACCTTCATAAAGAGTCCAAGTAGGACTGTTTGGAGACTTATTTGGTGTAGAAGTTCCCCTTTTTGGTGGCATGTTGGCCAAGTATCACTTTTAAACCTTGATTTTGAGGTGGTTCTGCTAGACGATCTTGCTTTTTTTGTATCTCCAAAATTTTGGCCTTTCTGGGTCTGAAAATTTCCTTTTGTAGTTCTCTGACACGTCTTCTCTGTAATGCCATAGGTCTGATCAAAATTGGATGTGCCAAGTGGATGCTATGGTAACTTCCCCACACCTTCTTGATTTGTGTCCCTTTGAGGAGAGCATACTTGTAAAGTGTTCCCAGAGAACAATATATGGTATTTGATTCTAAAAGTTGTACCAGAAATAATACAGACCATTCATTGTCCAATGCAACTGGTCTCACTTAATTTGGATACTCACTGAAGAAAATATCACTGTTTTACCCGAAAGCCATGTTTGGGACTAGTTAATATGACTAGTCAGATACCCTATCTTACACAGGGTGTATCTACAAAAGTAGGATGAAACATAAGATAGAATTTTTATTAAATCTACCTTGATAATTTATATGAATATCCTCTGGTTTCAGGGTATGAAACGATACAATTTTTTTTTTTTAGCGAAAATTCTGCGATGACTAAATTTAGGATGATTCCAAAACCCTATCTTACACATGCTATATCTCTGAAAGTATAATTCCTCAGGAGCTAAAATTTGAACCCTACGTACATTGATTCGTCTACATATTATCCTCCAAGGGGTTCCTTATTAAATGTCGTATAAAAAAAGTTATAGTGAAAATTCTAAGGTGTCTCAGATGCAACAACGAAATGCCAAGACCTTGAGCTTTGATACCAAATGTTAAGAACCAAATATCAAAATAGCATAAAAAAACCTCAGAATAAGTACTCAATGCCTTGAATTTTTTTTTTTCCAGATAATAAGCCTCTTCAAGGGGGCAACCTCCTTATACACCACATAAATTTCCAAATACAAGATGATTCCAAATGAAAAGGTCTCCTTGGTATATATATGAGACTAGGAGGTACAATTGAAACTAATGGAACCAAATCGACATAAATAAAATAACATTACTAATTTAATATGCCCCAATTAATGGGTAATGTGTCACTATTTAGGGCTTAACAAATTAAGAAGGAAATGAGTCATTAGTTATACAATAATCGAAGACATGCACTATACCCACCCAATATCTCACTAGTATCCTTGTTGCATAAGGACATGCAAGACCTTGAGTGTGGGGGATGTTGGGTCTCATTTTTGACAAGTTTTTAAGAGATATTAATCTTCATATTCCATAGTTTCTCCTTTATCCTTAGTATAGTTACACCATTATTGTCATATATTGCCTTATTTCACCTATATTTGATCATTCGAACTTCACAAGGCATAATAATGCTAAAAAGATGAATATTCCATGTATTAATGATTGTTTAGAGAATATGAGTTTGTTTCCTAACCCATCTCTTGAGGATGTGACAGGACTCAATGATCTTCAAGTTTCTCGCAGCTTACTAGTGCAACAAAACCATTGACTGGCTACTAGAATTTTATAGGTGTCAGCTTCTGGAGGCCAACTTGCCATGCCATTTCCAAGCATATGAAGATGAATATCGAAATCCTAAAACATGGGTTTTATGCAGAGTGAGCCCATTCAGGTGTTTCATGGGAACATTTCCCATAGAATGCATGATTTGGGAGATATGATTGTTTCTTCAAAATGGATTTTCCTAGATTTTTATGTGTGACCAGTTTTTAGAAATAAATGTGTTCCTGCAATCCTTTGTTTGTATAGATATTTACAGACTGATATGAATAAAATGGGAATGTGGATCATAACCTATGTCTTCATACCAAGGATGGATTCCCCTTGGATTAACAAAAATTCACACGCAGGTGCTCGATCAACACACAGTCAATGCTGCCACTCAGAAGGAAAATCATGCTGTTGCAACAAGCAATTCCACCTAGTTTCAATAGTTTGCAACTTGGCACGATTTTCGCTGCCATAGAGGTTAGATCCGATGGGGATGGATGATAAATCAATCATTTAGTTAGCTCACATAGGATTATTTTCATTTTATTTTTATTTCTTCTTTGCATAAATACACATACAAGTAAAGAAAAAAGAGGAGAAAAATTTTCTTCATACAACAAACTTTCAATTATGTTATGTACGTGGTTTTTATTATTAATATTCATTAGCTCTAAGGTTCTACTATTAGAAGTTTTCTTAGTGTGCAAGTCAAAGCTTGGAGGGTCCCCATTCTTTGACCCGTGCACCATTTCTTATGTGTTCATATTTTGATTTCCTATACATAAGTTTGTTGGTAAATATCTTTGTCTTCCTTTTAGTTTTTGCCATATATTTGTATATTAGTTCTTTTTTATGTTCAACAATCATTTCCTTTAATTATAATAGCATTTGATTTAAAATTCAAGTTTTATCTGGCTTGTGGGTAATGATTGATTGTCTATAGAGTATTGTTGTAATCCCTTTCAACTATTAAGAGTTGAATAAGAGAGACTACAACCTGGTTTTCTACCCATTGAGACCTCAATGAGTTATTGACAAGCTAGTTAAACTTGTTTCCATTCCATTCATTTCATTTTCTTTGAATTAAAGTAGTTTTCCATTCAATGCAAGAGTGATTGAATTTCTTTTCCAATCATCAATATCAACAAGTGAAGAGAGTGTTGTTGTGTGAGCCATTCGAGGCGTGATATCTCACAACCATAGTTTTTACCTTTGTAACTCGTGGAAGCCTAGATTGGATAATAATAGTTGTTTTTTTTTTTTTTCTTTGAAGTTGTTTTACTAGTGCATGAATTAGAATATATATTAGAATAGGCTCTTATCCTACATATATTTTACATGCATCTCACAAGCTTATGCTTCTGGATTGACAATAAAATGTAGCAGAAATTAGACACCTAATTTGACTGATACAATCAACTATCATACTTTGATTTTTCTAGGATGGAAGCCATGCCAGACTACTTGGAAGATATTCCCATCTTCCTAATAGTGAGACTTGTTCCCTATGAGTATACATCAATATATAAGAAGCATATGGATGTTAGGGATATAGAACATTAGTTGATCACATGACAATTATACAAATTGGGCATTGATAGTGTAATTAAGC
The DNA here is from genome assembly GCA_900067695.1 of Picea abies. NCBI lineage: Eukaryota > Viridiplantae > Streptophyta > Pinopsida > Pinales > Pinaceae > Picea > Picea abies. The sequence goes on from CBVK0103254242.1 coordinate 3,260, forward strand.
ATTACATCATTTATCACGAGTGATTATAAATATCATGGGAATGCCATGACAAGTTTGTTGGGTGCAAACATGGGGGAAAAGTGACAACCCAAAAAGTATTATAAGTAGGGTTGTGGTGGCATGTAGTCTACAAGGATGCTAAATATTAGAAAGAACTTATGACATATGCCAAATCATTGAAATACCTTCCATGAGGGATGAACTACCTCTACACCTAGTAGTTGCATTGAATCCATTTTAGAAATGGGTGGTCAACTTCATCGGGCCCCTCAACCCTCTTTCCAGTCATTCTATTGCTATCTACATCATACCAAAGTCAATTATCTCACTCAACGACCAAATTTAGCACCGAAATAGTATTACAACACTCATACAATCACACTGTTCATATTTAAAAATATCATATCTAGGTTTGGATGTCCAGGAAGTGTCATAATAGATCAAGGTTGAAATTTTGTGGGCTCCACCATCAAGACCTTGACCCATGAATTTATGATACAACACCACACTAGTAATCCATATCACTCACAAGAAAATGGGATGGTTGAAGTGTTCAACAAAATTTTAGAATAAGGATTAATTAAAGTATGTGTTGTCAACCACCACAACTTGGATGAAAGAATATTAGTTGTGCTTTGGGCATATGACAACAATAAATAATTTAACTAAGAACACACCCATATGTTTGGTGCATGGTAGAGAAGCAATGGTACTTCTAGAGTTTGTAGTACCTAGCATGTTCAGTGCATAAGACATCAAAATGTTCGAGGAAGCTTCCATTCAGAGCCACCTTATAAAACTAATGGGATTGGAGGAAGATTGGTTCCTACCATAGTACCATCAAATAATTGAGAAGTCGCGGCAAAAGGCATGGTGATTGTCATATTAAAAGCAATACTTTCGACAAGGGAAACTTGGTATTTCTTTATGACAACAAATACTTAAATCATATAGGGAAACTAAAGATGCATTAGCTAGGACCTTTCCTAGTTGTAGATATTTTTGAATCAGGATAAACTAACCCAATTAGATGACACTCTTTGCAAAGGGTGGGTGCATAGAACTTGCCTAAAACACTTCACCCCAACATCAAATTAAGTTCAACCACTCCTATCAGAGGAGTATTGTACACTACTTTTATTTCTACTATAGTTTAATTGAGTCAATAAAGCTCAACCCTATGAATGAGCTAATTAGTCTAGTTGCATTGAGTCTAATAAAACTCAACCATGTGGTCGAGTGAGTCTCAGTTTGATGTAGTTGATGACCCATATATTTTAGTTTGAAATTATAAACTTAACTTTTCTTTGAAAACTTGGGAATCACCTTTTAGTTTGAAATTATAAACTTAACTTTTCTTTGAAAACTTGGGAATCACCTTTGTGCTCAAGTAGGGGGGAGGGGGGGGGATTTTATAACATGTTAAAGCTAGTAAAGAAATTGGATGAAGTAAATGGATTTTAGGTTGCGTTGTTGCATCAACCAATAGAAAGTCAAAATCTCCATATCACCCGATATGTTGTGTCAGTACTTGTCAATTTGAAATACACTAGAGTTAGAGTCATAAATGTGAAGTGATGAAAATAAGATTAAAATGGATAAGATATAAGATTGATTTGATAGTTTCATGGATGACATCATAACATGATTTTGTCAAGTCATGTAAAAATCCAATGGTAAATGCACTTTGATATGGTCACATGTCTAATAAATGGTGATTGAACTTAGTTATTTAATTCATTTAGTGTATATAAGAATAACTCCACCAAATTTTGAGTTATTTTGTAGTTCAAGAGTTGAGAAATGGCTAAGTGGTTGAGATACAATAAGGATACACCATTGTCATATGTGCAAGTCCAGAGACTAGCAAGCGAAGACCCACTAGATAATTTGGGGCCTATTGATAACATATACTAGAAGGGAGATAGAGTGGTAAGTACAAAGTATGGGAATGATAAACATTCACACCACCTAGACTGAAAGGATGTTATATAGGATGACCCCATTGATGTAAGCGTTCAATGACGATGAGACATCAATGGAAATATTGAATATACCTTGATAATGGAGCACAACTTTATAGGCAAAGATTTGTTTCTAGAATTTAAGTAGGAATTTTACATGCATGAGGTTCAAATCAACATAGGGGGAAAACAAATGGAAGTCATAGACAAGGTTCAAGCATTTCAAGTATCCTCTCTTTGAAACATGCTGAGTGTCCCCATATTTTTCTCTATGACACTAGTGCAACAATGTATTAAGTTTTTGATGAGCAAGGTTCACTAGGGTAATTTGTGGCTCAACCAATTTGGATGGAAACCCATATTATTGCATGCCACATAGCGAAAAAACGAAAGAAGGGGGAATGAAATCTAGATATCTTATCATCCATGGAGGCTTGGGAAGAAGGTAAGTTCCTAAATTGGTGCCAATACTTTCTAAAGTAATTTATAGAAGCCATTAATGATGCCTATATCAAAACATCAACTTTCGATCATGGATACTTTTTGGTCCTTTTTCTATGTTCAATTGGGAAGCATGGAAGGTTCCTAAGATAATTTGGTCAAAAGGGGGCTTGATCTTAAATACCTACAAGCAATGGAGGTTACAAAAGGATGTAGATGACTTGGAATTTAATGACAAAACCTTCAATGCATAGTATAACTGAATGTTGAAATTCACTCAATATTAATTATGGTTCCCTACCAGAATTATTAATCACTATTAGAAATGGTTGAAGCTCGAGGCCACAAGGGATAATAATTATGTTAGGTCCATTATAGAAGGTGAAGACCAAATAGAAGTAAGCCCAATTCCCTTTATTATTAATGCATGGGATGTCATAGAATAATTTGAAAGTTGGTTAGGCATCACCATGGTCATGTCAAACAAGGAAGTTTCTTTCTATTCTCTAAGAAGAAATTGCACTGTTGTAAATGAAGAATTAAACAATGTTCCAATTTTGTACCATATGCCACAAGCCTTGTAGTTGGTGCCTAATCAACCAAAGAAAATAAAAGAAGTGGCACTAAATCCATCACCCAACCTAGTTGTAGAGAGGGGTGAAACTTCTAGTGTCACAAGTACAATAAAGCCAATTTTCCCAATGTTGTAGATAGTCATGGTAGTTAATAAATTGTGGAATGGAGAGGAGGTGCATGAAGGAGTCACACAATTAGTGGATTAGTTAACCTAGATGCGACTAAAAAATCCTCATACCCACCTGTCTCAGGACATGACCCACCGCCCAATAGTAAATGTATAGGAGATGACTTCAATAGTTCAAGATCTCCATGTGGGTACCATAATGGTTGGAGGAAGTGGTCCACTAAAAACACCAAAGGTAAGCATTATCACTCTATTAGTTCCTTTATTCACAAATGGTGTGAATCTCACACAAGAAGTCACTCCATAAGATATTGTTCATACTATCAATGATGAAGAGAAAACCTCTTCCACGATTGGAGTCACCATTGAGCTCAAACCACAAGACACAAGAGAAGGTTGGTATACCCAAGGTACAAAAAAAAAGGAAGATGAAAAATGTGACAAGAATCAAATTCATGACCTAATAGAGACAAAGAAAGAGAGCTCAAGCACACAGGCTTAGAACATGGACACCAATATTGGAGGTAATGGTAGGGATCATAACAAAAGTAGACTGCCCAAGAATGAAACATCTATTAGGTCCACCCATGACTCAAAGAGATATGAATATGTAGATGAAGATATGGCAGACACACTAAAGGATCATGGAAAAACATTAGAGTTAGCCATATCTATTCTACTGCTATGACTAGAGTATTTTCCTAGAGCTACAAACATTCACATGGATCATGAAACAACCATGCAAATGATCACTCAACTAACTCAAGACAAAGAATAATAGTATGAATTGATGAAGGCATATCAATATAGATTTGAAATTGTGCAATACATCATGATAGATGTACAAGAACAAACCCATAATGTGATTAACTAACTTGATGCAAGAGCAAAACATGATTACAATGAGGCACATAGTGGCACAAATACAATTGCTACTAATGAGCCACCTGTGACCCAAATGGATCCTATTGCACCACTACATTCCTAAGAACCACAACCATTTGATGTTAACAAAGTCCCCATTGATGACTTGATTTGACAATATTACATATTTGGTAATGAACTTGGTCATTGCCTCCTACATTAAATAGAGCAAGGCAATGTGTCGTTACACAAGGAGAATCGTCAATTACAATTGGAATTGAATGACACTCATATTAAATGTGATGCCTTACTCCATGATAAACATGCTATGACCAATGAAATTGAAGTCGTTAGAGCTCATTTCATCCATCTGTGGATATTCCTCAAAGAAGAAGAATCAAATATTAAATATTTTTCCCGTGAAGAACACTTAGCAGTTATGGTAGACAAAGTACAACAAGGGGTTGAATACATTAGGAAATGCGAGCATACACTAAAAGAATAATTAGTAGTGGAAAAATCCAATACATAATCAAAGGAATCACACATAATGGAAACCATTGATCTTATCAACCAATCAATAGAAGAGGTGAAAGAAAAGCTTCAAGTTGTGATTGCACAATACAAAGATATCTACAACACAATCCAAATTTAGATGTAGATTGTCAAGCAAAGGAAGAAACAAATTGATGGATTGCAGGAAAGGATTGTTTAGTTGCAAAATGAGGCTGATAAACTAATGTATCTAGGCCAAAAGGAAATTCATAAGGCTGACGGAGAATTAGATTCATTTTTTCAGTCATCTTGAGAAGTACGAACCCAACTTTGTCAACTCAAAGTAGTGGTGGTTGTAAGATGTGTTTTACTACAAAGACTCCACAATTTTGTTGAAGATGAGTGGGCCATTGCCTGACAAACCCATCCCAAGGAACAAAACCACAACCAAGCATAAGTATATCGAGCCAAGACACTTAGTTATAATGCAAATGGATGAAGGAAGTAGAAGAATTTCCTCAATTCAAAGGACATGCTGTAGAGTTGGTCACAAAGTTGGGCCCTTTGTTTGGAGAAACAAGCTAGAGTTGACTCAAGGGAGAGTCAACAAGTGTGTTAAGGTATTGTTGGTCCCTTCATTTTGATGGAGGACATGATGGTGTCAGCTAAAAAATAGAGAGATATGAGTTGTGCCACCTAGAATGAAGGTCATTAACAATAATAAAGAGTATGACATATAGTAGGAGATATAAACCAGGATATCCGGCAAAACTTCAAGTGATTAAAGAGTAGAGTGGTGGAATATTGAATTCACTTGGCATCCAATGGTTCATAAATGAAGAATTTAAAGTAAACTAAGGGTTTTGAGTTTGAATGAGTCCTCCGACCTCTGAGCGCAACTGTATAAATGGAAAGGTCTCAACCTATTTGGAGGTTGAATATTAGTTAGATATTGGTTGGATAGGGGATTCTTGATATTGGGTCATGTTTTAGATCTATACAATTGTTGCATCTTTGTGAAAGAATGAATATTATGTAATAATGTATCAAATCGTGCTAGAAGTTAATGGAATGAGCCCCCCCTTTATATTTTTGGTTCCCTTTATATTGTATGATGATGATCTCCTTTAGTTTTGTTCTTTATCTATTATGTAAATGACAATCTTATGGTTGCATAGATGTTATGTACTTAGATTTAGATGAATGATGATCTGGATGGTAATGTTTAATAGTTGAATGGGTGGAAGTAGGTTGTGATGTAATGTTAAGAGGCATGCTGTGGTAATTGTTGTTTATTGTAATTATCAAGATGAAAAATGGTTGCATTAGTATACTGTTTCAACATTGCACAATCCTTCATATCTCGACACAATTCTTTGAGTGATACCTTCCACTCAATGGGGATTGAAAATAATAGCACCTAGGCTACAACAAACCCTTTGTTGGACATCGTTGTAGGGTCTCAAATTGAGCCAACATCATTACAAGACTCCAATGCTCAAGTTTATAAGAATTTTGTCCCACTTCAAAATGAAAATGTGCGACTTTTTGATGAATATCAAGTATTAAAACATGATTATGGTCTTCTTCTTCCTTAGTTGGGCAATAATGACAATACCAACTAGGATACATGTCACCTCAATCAAAATTTTGTACAAGAAGTAAGTGAAATAAGAAGTAATAAAATAAGAAGTAATAAAAGTAAATTATAGGATAGCATTAGCGAATTGTAAAATTTTGTTTCTTCTACTTTTAACAAGCATGATGAACAAGTTGAGCATTAGACACTTCATATTAATAAGCTTGAAGTAACACGTGCTTGTAAATTTCAAAATCCCCTAGATAAATCTAGGGAGAAGAATAAATAATTAACTATTTGTATGAAAATGTTTATTACTTCTTACAAAAAGTTATCTCCTTTATTAATGCATCTACTCTTGCACGAGTGACTACCATGATCTATTTTCTCGTAACATTGGTGATTTTGAGACAAGGGATAGGAAAAAAGTAGTTTGAATGTTGTAAGATGAAATTCAATGTATATCACAAAGCCTTCCTTCCTTCCTCTTCTTTTGATGCATATTCTCATGCATTGGTGGTTACCAATGATTTGCCATCTCCATACTTTGAGTAGCATACTAGATGTATTGGTTACATATTACTTGATAGATGGTTTATAAAAGTGGTAAGCTTGAGCAAAATATTGTTACTCATATTGATTCGAAGATGAGATCACTAATATTGAATTTTGGATATTTGAGAATTTATCATCAAATACAAGGTATATTGACCGTATTATTTTGCAGGAACTAGATATTGAGCCATTACTAATTATATGTGTGGTAACTATGCATGACTTAATATCAATTAGTAGTTATTTCTTAACAAAATTGTTTCATGTTGAAACAAAGGAAGGTATTACGTTGAATAATTCCAAAATTTAATTAATATTTTAATATAATAGTTGTATGTAGTTCAAAACTAATAATTAAAACAATTATAGTATTTGCATGTAATCCAAAACCAATAATTAAAATAATTATAAAACACTTAAAACTTGCAATAATTTATTATTTATTTATAATTTATAATTAGTATTTATTTATATATAAATGTGATATTTTAAAAGTAGCATTTAAAGTTAATCTCACGCATTTCCATTGAAAATATGTATTACCTATAAATGCAATATATTGTTGGATTTGAGATTAATGTTATATAATTTTTTCATTTAAAATATTTAAAATCAATTTTTTAATAAAATTATAATTTTAAAATGTTAAGTTATATGAATGTTGTAATTATTTTCAAAATTGTCTAATCCATCTATGCAAGAGAAATTTGAGTTGTCAAATTTGTAGTTGTGTGAAATGGTAGAAAACTGACCAAAATGTTAATTATCAAGCTCTTCTTTTGGTAAGAAGTACATGGTCCACACATCTAAATGTTGTTAGGATGTGATGTTAATTAGTTGGAGATTTTTTTAATATATAATAAAATTTCATGGAACTTGGTAAAAATATTTAAAGTACACAAGTAGTAGAACTTGGTAAAAATATTTAAACATTTAAATGACGGATTCCACAACAAGATGAAGACTTTGGTCCATGTCTTACTATTATTTTTACTTATTTTTAGTGATTTGTGAATCTTAATGTTTGAAGAAATTTACAGACTCCCATGGCTAATTGGCCACATTTTTCTTGTTATTTTGTAAAAACAATTAGAGGTTAAACTCATAAAAATGATGGAAATAAAGTAAAACTTGATTTTGTTAATGAAATTGCATATAAAAAAGAATAGATTGCATAACAAAAGTGCAAAGTGAGAAGTTTTTTTTTTCAATATATATTTTTGAGAGAACTAAATTTATCTATACAATTGAAATCAAGGGGAAGTGAGAAGTTATTTTTTCAATGTAAATTTTGGAGAAAGTTAAATTTATCTATACAATTAAAATTTACAATTTTAAACCATAAACAAAATTGGGTGGGGAATACAGTGGCAGATTGCTTTAAGTCATGTTTTGAGGACAAATACTCTTCTTTCACTTTGGTTGCGCACCTGTGCTGGTTTATTTGGATAGAGTGGAATAAAGCTACTTTTGAAAATCACAAGCCATCGATCCAAGCAGTTTTCACCAAAGCCATGGCTATTCAAAATTGCTCCTTAGGACCGGTGAAAGATAAACCTCCAAAGGGTGTGAAAGATAAACCTCCAAAGGCTGTCCATATATCTTTTCGGGTGGGGGATGCTTTTGTGTGGTTTGATGGGGCTTCACAGGTTAAAATGGAACTATTGCTGGGGCGGGAGGTATTATAAAAGCTCAAGATTCTACTATTATCAGATGGATGTTTAACTGTGGAAGTGGATCAAATTCCATGGTGGAATTAATTGTTGCATGGGCCACACTAGTGATTGCATATCTGATGCCTTATCACAACATCCGGGTTATGGGAGATTCCAGGGTGATAATAGATTGGCTCTCGAGTAAGAGCAGACTTCAGGTAAGTGCCCTAGAAAGATGGAAAAACATGATCCCGATCCTCGTTAAAAAGTTTCAGAATATCAGTTTTCACCATGTTTACAGGCACTTCAATACTGAAGCAGATTCTCTTTCCAAGTAATCTTAGGAGAACCAGAAGGACATATCTCCTTTGTTCGTTGGTATAGGGGGATTGAAGGGCCAAAGGAGTTCTATTATATATATTAGTATGGTATAGGGGGATTGAAGGGCCAAAGGAGTTCTATTATATATATTAGTATTGTGTTTTGTGCAAAGATACAATTTGACATATGTGGATAAGAATATCCTCTTTTTTGAGATGGGTTATTATACAACCTTTTCCCTACAAGTTCTGGATTCATTAGAAGGTTATAATTGATCTGCATGTAAGAAGGTTATGTTTCTTTTTCATGCCTCACTTAAAGATTTTGTATCTTGGACTTCGGTGTTTGTATTGAAGTGTACTGCCATGTAAAAAATTATATCATTAATATAATTTTGAAGCAAATTTTCATTATTGAAAAAAAGAATAAATAGTAAGAAGTACCGCATTAAATAATAAGGTTAAAGTAAGAAGTACTATCAAATCAATAAAATACTAAAGCATAAATTAATAGAACATAAATAGATTATCTTTTACATCAAGAATGCTCACATTAAATGACAAATTAAAGTGGTGGCTATGTAGCATTTGGAGGGATTTTTGAATTTTTAACTTTTTAATTAAATATTTAAATTTTATAATACCTATTAAAACCATATAAAAAAAATAATCACATCACTCATTTCAACCAATAAAAAATCAAAAATTTCAGTTTTAATAAAAAAAAAAAATTATTTAAAAAAAAATTAAAATTAATAAAAAAAATTTAAAAGTTATGTGCCATCACAAACAACTAATTAAAAGTCAAAGAAAATTGATTTCTAAGCAATTACAATATACAGTCTCATAGGCACTCCCATAAACAGGTATAATATAACATTAAAAAATTATTTTAAAATATTTTCTTAAAATATTATTTTTAAAAATATATAAGGTTTTTTATAATTTATTTTTTAATGGAAAGGTTTAATAGTTGTGTTTGTGAAATGTTCGGAATCTAGCTCTAGGTTGAGGTTTATGGCACTAGGATTCTTAAAATATATGGAGTATTCTTGGGAGATTTAAGTATATTAAGTAATTATTTCAGGGTTGGTTGGAATAGAGACTCATATCGTTAAAATTTATTGTAAAATTCTGGAAATTATGTGGAGTTTTATTATCATTTTTTTGATAAATAATAATTTTGTCAAAGTTACTTTGTATAAATAAGAACAACATAGGAGTGTTTTAAGTTTTTTCTATTTACAAAATGAGAAAGTAATTGAATTTGGTTGGGATGATAATTATCATATCTCTCAATTATCCTAACTAAATTTAATTGAACTGACAATAAAATATAAACAGATATTTAATTACTGAAAACATTGTAGAAGTTAAAGTAATTAACATAAAAGTCAAAAAAACTTTAATTGGTAATGGAAATTCGTAGTGATTTATTTTTTATAGGGATTTAAATATTTTTTAATACATTATGATGATGATGATTAACTTCCATTTAGACCAATTGATGTATGGGACCTTAAAAATGTACTTTAAAATTGTATTTCATGATGCTTTTAAAATGAATTTCATATTATAATATTTTAAAGGATATGATATGAATAAATTTCATATAAGTTAACCATAAAGTTATAAATTTTAATTGAAAATTCATATTTTAAAGTGACAAATAAAATAAGATAAATCAATTTATTAATAAAAATTCAAATAAACATGTAAATAAATAGAATAATATGTATAAATGTATTTATATTCAATGTGAAAATAAATACATTGAAGTGCATCAGCATAATCAAAATGGATCCTCCAATTATAGGAACTTAGAGTAATCAATCAACTAGACCTAATAGTCCCTTTAGTAGTGTCTTCACTAAGATACTCCCTCTATAGTGAAAGTCCAAAACAATCCATACCAAAAGTTACAAAGATAAAGACTTAGCAATTAAAATTGACATATTACAGTGTAATAACATTCTTAAAAGTCCTAAAGCATGAATTCACTATGAACAAGTTCTTTCCCATAATCAAATTTCAGTAGTATGATTTGATTTTTAGGTAACATACTGCCTTCCTTAGAGAAATTGTCCATTGTTTGGTTCAATTCCCTGAAGATATGGGAAAATTCAATCTGAACAAATAAGTTAGTGATCCCATGAAGATGAGTCGATATTATGTAATTGGAAATTGCCAGATACATGGTTGACGACCAATCTATAATCTCCATATATTTAAAGAGTATCATATCCCCAATGTAGTGATAACTTTAAAACTAGGAATAGAGACATAAACTCATTGATAGTACCCCTCCCTACATTTTCTTTGAGATGAAAGAAATGGTGATCAGAAAAATGTAATTTACAAAACCACATCCACTGATAGTATCCTAACATGCATCATCAAAAAAACACCATGGCCTGGACTTGTCCACCCTGAGCTCTCCCACAAGCCTTGGTGGATTTTGAACAATATCATTCTTATAATATGAGAGTGAACGAAAGACCTGAGAAAATGTTTTAAAATATGGAACAAATCTTTCTTCAAATAAAACTTAGTTACATGCCAACTAGGTTCCCCAAAGGACCACGAAAGGAAGTGCCCAAAAAGGCTTCAAGTTTGTGTTAGAGAACCATCTAGAGAAGCATCATTCTATAGTATCCTTGTTCCATAAGCTTGTGAGAAGTGAGCTTCAATATCCCTCCAAATCTACTGAGAATAAGCACAAGACATAAAAAGATGCACACTTGTTTCCTTACTGCTCCTATAAAGAAGAGAAATACCAGGCCCCTCCTTGTTTATTTTCCTTAAACTCTCCTAGGTCAGTATCTTATTATTAAGAGTAAGCCACATAAATAAAATTGGTTTTGGGGGAGCTTTGACTTTTCAAATTTTCTTCCACCACAAAGCTTCATCATTTATCCCTGGACCAAATAGGGTCTGTTTAGATGAATAACCGCCTCCAACCATATTTCTCCCCCAAATAAGTTCATCCTCAAGTGGACCAAGTCTAATATGTGCCCTATAAAGAGTGGCTATGTAGTTATTCCAATCACTAGCCCACTCACTTATAAAATTTAAATCAACAACACTTAACCAACCTTGTGACTAGATGGTGGAGATTGTTGACATTGAATTTAATGTAACTTTCCTAGTCATTTGAGAATGGTAAATCAACTCTTCAAAAAGAAAGATACTTTTGTCACAACCTATTATAACATCAACACACACTCTGACTTGTGACCCATTGCCAACTTTCAAGGCTAGGAAGGAGCCAATCATAGGGAAATCCAAGGTCAAAGATTTCCATTGGTTTGAAACATTATGGATTCTTTTCCTTTCCCTCCTAATCTAATCCATCACTATATCGGGAGAGATGTACTTTTGAATTAAAATCCTTCTCCACAGACTCTCTTTAGTGATCATATTCCTAAACCTCGACAATCTTTGTGTCTTTGTTCCTAAACCTCTACCTCTCCCAGGTTGCCATTTTCTCCTTTACAAGTTTTAGTGATGAAGAGAATTTGTCATAGGTTGATGAATTATTATCAAGAGAGAAATCATCCAATTGTCCTTTACAATGGATTGAAATTCCTCCTCCGCAGACTAGTTGGAGTTATATTTGAAAGGGGGCCCTAGCTTAGAATCCCATGAAACAAATTCTAACCAAATGGGGAAGTGATTAGAGGCTTTGGTAGTGCCCACCCAGGATTTGTAATTTCCCACCTTTTGAAGGAGAGTACCTTGAACCAGGAAACGATCCAATCTTTTTGCAACTGCATCATGACCAAATATATTGTTTACCCAAGTAGGACTTAGTTTGATTGGATCTATATCCACCCAACTGGAAGAATCAAACTGTGTTCGAAAAACATTTGCAATCTTGTCATCCATGGCACTGTCCCTCTAGAATTCAAGAGCTAAGGAGAGAGGCAGTCCCCTGTGAAGTCGAGAGCTAAGGAGTGAGGGAAAAAGAGAGTCAGATTTTTGAACATGACAAGTTACATGTATCTATGCCAGTATTATATTATGTAGATTGTACCTTAGTGTGTAGAGTAGCTAGAGAGTCCTCCACCACATGCACTCAGCCTAACATCAGCTAGAGTAGGATGTCCCCCCCCTGCTGGAAGGTCCACAAATTGAATATACCACCTAAGAGCTCTGCCTCTCAGTGTGGTCTGGAATTCAACCAACTTAGATGCTTCTGGAGTTGCTCTAGACCTCCATATAGCTTCACATAAATACCAATGTTGTTCCACATCTTCATCTCCCTTTCCCCAGCTTCACATAAATACCAATGTTGTTCCACATCTTCATCTCCCTTTCCCCAGAACTCAGGGTACCGGGTAAAATATCCCTTCTATGTTGATTACAGTCAGATTAAGATCACCGCTAATAACCGGGTTATTATACTTGATTCATTGATAGGAAGAAATATTGTTCTTGAACATCTATCTCCCCTCATACGGATCATATACAATGAGGATGGATAGGGAGTAGCCCAAACTCTTGCTGAAAAAAATTGTAAATAAACCTCAAGTTATAGAGAAAGAATTAGTTAAAACTACATTATTATTCCTTCTCATGATGATACCCCCTAACAAACCCTCAGAATCTAGGGTTAATAAATCCCAACCCTTCAATAGTTTTTTAGATTAGGGATCAAACAACCCCTTTCCCCATTGTTTCTTGCAACAAAAAAATCTCAGGATGTTCTAGGTCAACTAATATTCTAAGGGATAAACGTTTGGTTTGTCCCCTTAGGCCTTGAATGTTCATAGATAGGATCTTCATGGGGAAATCATCAACGGGGCTCGTCTTGCTCTAAGGACCATAATGAATAATTTTTCTTTTCCTTGTTTAATGTCAATGATAGCTTTCTCTTGAGACCGTTTGATGGTTGATGACCTGCCAACTGAGAGGTCGCCACTTTCGACTACTACATCCAAACCTAAACTGTATATTTTAACCTTGTACAATTATTTACTGCAAACAAATTTTCAATAAAAGAACAAACAATATACAATGGAAAATACACACATTACACAGGGATTTTTCCCTTGGAAACCCAAATCGAGAAAACCAACATATTCTATATTCATTCACATCATACATTGTTTACAANNNCATTCACATCATACATTGTTTACAATAAAATATACATATAGGATCCTGTAGCATCCAAAACCCTAATTCAATAACCTGGATTAGTCAACAACCCTAATTCCTTAACTGAAAATAGAAAACCATGTGCCGAAAAACCGCCCAAAAATGGACTAAAAAAACCGCCAAAACCAAAATTTTCACAGGCGCTGCTCCCGTACCCCTGCAACCCCCTGAGAAATGGGGTGCTCCACCCCCCTCTTACCCCCCCGCACCCAGCACAACGTAGACACTAGTTCTAACCATGCAAAGAATATAACACATACCCAACATAAACCCCACAAAAGAATTAACTCGAGAGACTATCCTTTCTTGGGACGTAAAAGATAGTGCCCTCCTCTTATGGATTATGAGTCTGAAGAATAAGACTTGTCCCATCCATTAACCCCAAATTCTGCTAATCACTAGGGTTGAGATCATCCAAAAGGATAACCAAATGACTTCCATAAAATTTGGAAAAATAAGGTGATTTGGTCATCTTAGGTGTCTTACCTTGAGGTTTTTTTTATCACTCAAGGGGTATTGGGTTTGAGCCCTTTTAGACCCCCCAAAGGATTAACATAGGGGTATTGGGTTTGAGCCCTTTCAGACCCCCCAAAGGATTAACATTTGAGAAGGAAAATGAAGGGGAAGAAAATGACTTACCCGAAACATCCAAGTGGCCATTTTCGGGAACCTCAACATCCCCTGGAGTGAGTGCTGGAGAAGAGAGCTCCAACAGTGAATCAAATTCTACCTTGATACGCAAATCGATGACCAACTTTGGTCAAGTTACAACAATTAAGGGAATTGAGAGATCCCCGACAAGTAGTATTGCATCTCCTCCACTACCTAGGTCAACATCCTTCTAAGGATGAATTTCAATAGGGTTATCAAATTCCATCAACTACTCCTTCACCAAAACAGAAGCAGGCAACCCCCATTCCTTCACAACATGCCTCATGGAATCCATTTTTTTCCTCTAAACCTTCTTAGTTTCGAACAATCTTTCAAAACATGGTCATACAAGTGACATTTAGAGAACCAAAAAGGGATGTTAACGTAATCCAAGATCCACACATACATTTTCTCCATGAAAACCAACTCCATAGATTCGAACAAACATTCGTTGATGTCCATATCTACAAGGATATGTATTGTACACTTAAATCCATCATCAATAAAACGGTCGTCGACCATAAGTGTCTTACTAAGCTAGTTACCTATGGCTCGTAGAGCGTGTTGGACGCCCATGTTATTGCACGAGTGAAAGATCCTTATACAATATGAAATTGAATTACATCATACTCTATATTAAATATAAACATATGTTACAAATTACAATTGAGTTTTATTTTTATTATTATTTTTAAATAAATATTAAACAACTTTTCCAAGTTCCCAATGGTTTAGAAAAGATTTATTAAAACTTTTTTAAATCCTTAAATCCAATGTGCATGGTAGATGGCCACCATGTGTTGACAACATGACAATTTTGCTATTATTTATATGAAGTCCTTTCAAATCAATGGGTGCTTTACAATTAGGCATCTAAAGGTGATGTTTATCTCGGTTTCCTATTTTAGGTTACATGTCGTGCATGCCAATTAACGCCATCCTTGAATTAGTTCCCTTAAAGAAAATTCAAGTGGGATTTCTTTTCCTAATTAAGCAAACTCTTAGCCATACTAGTATTTGTCATGAAAACTCATGAGAAGTCTAAGAATTTGACAACACAATATTGTATTGAATGGTATATTATGAAAATATTTTTAAATACCGACGGAGGAGAACGGGGCAACCAATGTAATGGAATAAAGAAATAAAAATAATATATTCACATAACTTGGAATAAATAAAATTTGAATCGAAATTAATTAAAGGTTAACAACTGTCATTATAATTGATTATTATAAACTTGCTATCACTAGAATAACAAAAAGAGTTGTTGAGCAACAAGTTCCAAAAGCAGAAATGAGTGTTTAGTAGTCATTGTTTTAGTAGTTTTCTAATTCAAGGTTTAACAAAGTCAATTCTTAAATATTTATTAAATTTTTTTAACACAATTTATATTAAAAAATTTCAATAAGTATTATTATAAACTAGGAAAACTTATACAAAAATTCTTAAATATTTGTTAACATATTAACTATATGTTTGAAACAAAATGCAAATGCAAATTGCTTATTAACTAATTGGTTACTTGAGACAATGTTGAGTCGAACTTGTGTAGTGGAACCCAAAGAACTTATAATGCATGAGTTTTCATGCACACACTTTAAATAAAAGAAAATTCAATGTATATTTTGATATAGTTGGATGATGTGTGTTTTTGGTAAAGTATAAAGATATTGTGTATATTTATGAAATGAAATTTAATGTGAAAAATGAAAGTAGTAATATATATTAAAATAAAAATATAGAATTAATAAAATAATAATATATATTTAAAATAAAAATATAAAATTAATGATATTGAATAATTAAAATAAAATATAGATAATAATTTATAATTACATATGTTTTATTTTTAAACATCATTTAAATAAGTTTAATTGTTATAAATATGTGTTTCTTAAATTTAAATAAAAAAAAAGATAAAATTAGGACTGGATTAAGGTAAGGTCGATTTTTTTACACATAAAATAATTTATAGGTGAAAATGTAGAAAAAAGTGTAATAAGAAACGTAGAACCCGAACACTTATTAATATGAAAATTGCACCTCCACCTTCGTGTCCTAGGTCGTGGTTTTCAAAGTTTTCTTGTGACACTTGGACAAGATTTATGGTCCTATAGTAGTGCTTCGTGACATGGAACTTAAGGGTTGCATGTAGACAAATTGCCATGTTAACTCGGTGATTATGACTGTTGCTGATTTGTTGATCCATAGCTAGCTTTGATCCATGTATTTCGTGCTTTCGCCTAGATTTGCTGTTGCATAGGATTCCAACTTATTGATTCGCTGTTGTAGCTGTATTTTGATTGGCTGTGGTAGCTGTATTTTGTCTCG
>CBVK0103254286.1:0-11374 GCA_900067695.1 Picea abies
CTTTGGACTGGGGAACTTAACTGTGCCAACCACATTCAGAACAGATCTCATCACATATCTTTCAAGGATAAGACTCCCTAACAAACTAGAATTCACCCACTTCCAAATATTTGGATCATGCCCATGGGCCTGCATACCCTCTAAAAAGATGAAAGCATTAGATCTGCAGAGTACCGCATGAATTTTTGTGGGATATCCAGATGGTGTGAAGGGTTACATGTTACTTAATCTCTCTATGGACATGCTCATAATTGAGTGAAATGTTCAGTTTAAAGAGATTCCTTTGCATGCACCATTGGATCCACATGCAAAGACCTCGGTACCACTTCCTGCACCAGACATCAATGATGATGATTCCACTCACTCAAATAATGGTTCGGATATGAGCTCCGAATATGATCTAGAATATGATGATAATGTTGATGATGAACATGTAGATGTTGAGCCAACACAAATTCCCAAGTGGGAAGAAACCACCCTATGGGAAGTAGGAGATCTTATGGGGGATCCAACTAATCATAGAAGGATGAGGTCTCAGTTTGAGGATCCTCCTCATGCACTCATAGCTACCAAACTAATGATGCCCATGCATTTTTATATGGTTATAGCTTCATACCTGCAGACCTATGTAGAGGCTACAAGGAATCCCTTCTGGGAAGCTACCATGTAGGAGTATAACTCTCTCCTCGAGAACTAGAATTGGGATCCAATTTCACTTCCTTCAAAAAATAATATTGTTAGATGCAAATGGGTCTATAGGACCAAGAAGAAAATAAATGGACATGTGAGAAGGTATAAGGAAAGACTGGTTTCTAAAGGATTTCAATAGATCCATGGGATAGACTATGATGAGACCTTTTCTCCCATAGCAAAGATGGACTCCATCTAATTGGCCCTTACCATTGCAGTAACTAGGGAGTGTTAACTTCACCAAACAGATGTGAAGAATGATTTTCTTCATAGGAATTACTCATAGGATATTTACATGGAGAAACCATGGGGGTTCGTTCATAACTCATCCTTAGTGTGTCGACTTAAAAAGTCCCTCTATGGACTCAAGTGGGAACCTAGAGCATGGTACACAAAGATGGATGCCTACTTGATTTATCATCATTTTTTCAGATGCAAATGAGATTCAACATCTACATGATGAGAACCTTAGACTCCTTGTTGATATTATTTCTTTAGGTTTATGACCTCTTGATGATAGGAAGTTTGGCCTCAACAATTTTTGCGGTCAAGGATATTCTGCACGATAGATTCTCTATGACGGGCATGGGTCCACTGCATTATTTCCTTGGTCTGGAGATCAATCAGGATACTTTACGCTTCAATATATATCAAACTAAGTATACATGGATCTCTTGGTTAGATTCCACATGACCAATTGCAAGTCGACAACCACACCTTTTTTGTTCGACGTACATCTTGAGGATGGAGGGGATACACCAGTGGTGGACAACACCTTGTATCAAATTTTTTTGGGGAGCCTTCTATATCTCACCCACACTCGACTAGATCTCTCATATGAAATAGGGGTTGTTTCTAGGTATGATGCAGGAGCATCATTCCTACTCAACAACACATCAGCAACCAACATAGTAGCGCACAAGGATGGAGCATATCTCAAAGAGAGAGAAGCGCCAACCTTCTCATTTTGGTTTTAAATCCTAAAATTTAATGTAATTAATATTTTAAAGGCTCGAGGAGGGTAGATCCATTGTATTTGTACAAGTTTCATGTAAATATCCTTAATGGCATAGTGGATCATAGATCTTAGATCCGATCCAAATGAGTTGAAAATTAAATGTAATTTAATGTATTAGGTGAGGAAGACTTGAGAAGCCCCTCTTTTGTAAAAAGATCAATGTATTGAGATGATAGAGTAAGAGAAGAGGAGAGAATAACTGACACTATGTTGCATACCAGTCTTGTAAACATTGCAAACCCTTTAAAGCATTCAGATTTAATAGAAAAACAAATTTCCATGCATATGTATCTTTGTGTGTATTATATATGTCATTGAGTGTTTGTTTTTCTAAATATCTATGCATGTTTATGAATTCCATGAGTGCAATTATGTTCTCTTTGCAAGAATAGATATAATTCCTTGTTTGTGTGGATTTACGAGTGTTCTGGGCTCTCAAGGTTGTGCAAGGAGTGCATATGAGAGTTATTGGCAAACTCTGAAAAGTCAGCACAAGGAGTGCGCTAGAACTCAGCCAGGAGTTCTATGAGAAGCATGCCAAGTGGGCACACCAAAATTATTTAAGCTCATAAGGGATAGTGAAAGGAGTTCACAAAGTGAGCATAAGGAGTGCACCTACACTCACAGAAGTGTAAAATATCAAGGGACGGTTAGTGCAAGGAGTGCATGAAGCCAAGACTTTGTCAAAGTGATGGTAAAATCTTAGGAGGAAGAACACAAAGTGCCCGAAGGACACTAAAGGAACACTTTGGCCGTGTTCATAAGCTCAGGAGAGATAGCAGGAGTGTCAAGAGGGCACAAGGAGTCATTAGGAATAATAAAGGACCAAGCACTTTGAAGTTGAGGAGTTCAAAGATCAGGAGGGATAGCGCAAGTGTGCACCAAAGAAATTATCACAGGTTCCAAGCTTAGGAGGGATAGTGTTTCATAGAACGCGAGAAGAGATGAAGAAGTCAGTCCTATGGGAAGAGGAGACAAGGCCAAGCCTTTGAAAACCTTGATAAAATTACTTGTTGAAGGGAAGCAGAGCCGCGGAGGAGGAAACTACAACAATCGTTGATTTAGGCTACAAGATTAGATCTAGGCCGTCAAATTAGTCCCAGAAAAGAGGAGATTTCACATCAAAGGAGGTCATATACTAGCCATTGGATCTAAGTGCAAGGAACGTGAGTCATAGATCTCACTGTACGAATATTCGACACACCGAGACATTTTGGTTCTTATGTTTCTAGGAGGAGAAATCCCCCAAAGTCGAGAGCCTTGAATTAACCTCAACCGTAGATCACGTAGTAAAGAATGGGTCATATATCTCTGAGCCCTTCAGTAGTTTGGAGGTTTGGTGATCCGAGAAAGTTGGGTCGAGGCTGTTTGGAGCGAAGAAATCTTGAAGCTCCAAAGCTAGCAGTCTTGAAGTCATTATCCACTCTAAATCATGGAGTAAGAATAACTCATTCTAGTTGTCGGATATGGTTACTGAAAAGGTCTAAGAGGTAAGAGGAAGGGTAGGGTATGACCCACAGCCACCTGTCACATTTATTTATGACCGATTTCAGTTGATAACCACTCCGGGAGATTAGAGTGTTGAGTTTGGTGAATCCTACGGAGCATCGGAATCCCGGAGCTCCGAATAGCGTCTTTTTTAGCCAATGCTTGATTATAGTCGTGGTCTCATACCATTTTGTCTAGAATAAAAGGGTTATCACTTGTGGTTCAATTCCAATGGAAAAGGGGCTTGGAATGAGCTTTGCAGGGGCTCATGTTTGTGAGGAAATGGTGCAAGAGATATCAGAATAAGAAGAGGCCATGGGGCCAAATGATTTTAAAACTAACAATTCGTGTGTAATTTCAGGTGTAGAGGAAGAAGGAAAACCAACAGAGATTGTCAAGGAATAGGATAAGGCCCACATGGTTCTGATCCAGAATAATTCTCAAGGAGAGTTGCATAAACAAAGTTTTGCAGAAAGAGAAGATAGAAGAGAAGAATTGTCCCATGATGATGGCCAAAGGAAACAAGAGGAAGTGGAGGAAGGACAAATTTCTATTATTGTCAAAATATTTGATGAGGACTATAGAATTGAATGGGATGATGAATACCTCTCAGAGGAGGAAAATATGGAGGTGTTGCAACAAAAGGAAATCATTGATGCATGGCTCAATGGTGAAGAATTCCAGCATGAGGAGTAGCTGGATGAAGATGGAATTATGTCGGCCAAAGGGAATGAAAGAGGTACATAGGAACTATAAGAAATAAAAATGTCAAAGGAGATGGTTGAGAAGCAACCCATAGAATCTAAATTTGAACAACCCAAAGGATCTATCTTATAAGGAGGAGACGAGGAAAATATTGTTGCAGAATTGGAGTCTGCAGAGGAATGGAAAGCCAGTGCCACAATTGATGAAGTTAGCATGGGAGATCATAATGATCTATATGAAGAATTGGAATCCCTGGGAGAAAGAGTAATAACCCAAAGGAGGCTCATCCAACAAGCCAAGTTGGAGATTGAGGTAGGAGAGGATATGTAGCAATAGAGCAGACTACAGGAGAGGAGCCAGCCCATAGAAAAGCTAGACAAGGAGAATGAGGAGATAAGAAGGATAATGATGAAGTCAACAAAGGATACAGTTAGAAACAAATGGAGGATGACAAGAGGATACTACAGTGGCAAGCTAAATGAAGTGATGAAACATAATATTTGGAGACCAGGAGGAGAACTTGCAATAGCAGCAAGACAACAACAACAACAAAAGCAATAGAAAAGTAGAGGAGTGGGTTGACATCTCCAAAATGAAGTTTGGGACCCTGTAGGATCTCAATAGTAGTAGTAGAGGAGCGATGAGAAAGAGCTCATGACTTTTTCAGTAGGGGAGTATGATGCAGGAGCATCACTCCTACTCGGCAACACGTCAACAACTAGTGCAACAATGCACAAGGATTGAGCAGATCCCGAGGAGACAGAAGCACCAACCTTCTCATTTTGGTTTTAAATCCTAAAATTTAATGTAATTAATATTGTAAAGGATTGAGGAGGAAAGAGCCATTATATTTGTACAAGTTGCATGTAAATTGCCTTAATGGAATAGTATATCATAGATCTTATATCTGATCTGGATGAGTTGAAAATTAAATGTAATTTAATGTATTAGGTGAGGAAGGCTCGAGAAGCCCCTCTTTTGTAAAAATATCAATGTATTGAGATGATAGAGTAAGAGGAGAGGAGAGAAGAATTGAGACTCTATTGTAATCCAGTCTTGTAAACATTGTAAACCTTGCAAAGCATTCAGATTTAATAGGAAAGTTGATTTCCCTGCATATGTATCTCTATGTGTATTATCTGTGTCATTGAGTGTTTTTTTTTTCTAAATATCTATGCATGTTTATGAATTCCATGGGTGCAATTATGTTTTTTTTGTAGGAATAGATAGAATCCCCTGTCTGTGTGGATTTATGAGTGTTCTGGGCTCTCAAGGTTGTGCAAGGAGTGTGCAATAGTGTTACTGGAAAAATATGAAAAGTTGGCACAAGGAGTGCGCTAGAACTCAGTCAGGAGTTCTGTGAGGAGTGTGCCAAGTGGGCACACCAGAATCAATTAAACTCAAAAGGGATAGCTCAAGGAGTCCACAAAGTGAGCGTAAGGAGTGCACCTACACTCAAAGAAGTGTAAAATCTCAAAGGAAGGTTAGTGCAAGGAGTGGACGAAGACAAAAAATTGTCAAAGTGTTGGTAAAATCTCAGGAGGAAGAACACGAAGTTCCCGGAGGGCGCTAAAGGAACACTTTGACCGTGTTCATAAGCTCAGGAGAGATAGCAGGACTGTCAGGAGGTCATAAGGAGTCATTCTAGAGAACAAAGTACCAATCCCTTTGAAGTTGAGGAGTTCAAATCTTAGGAGGGATAGCACAATTGTGTGCCAAAGAAATTATTACAAGTTCAAATCTCAGGAGGGATATTGTTTCATAGAATGCAAGAAGAGACCAAGAAGTCGGTCTTGCGGGAAGAGAAGACAAAGGCCAAGCATTTGAAAACCTTGAGAAAATTCCTTTTTGAAGGGAAGCAGATCTGTGGAGGAGGAAACTACAACAACCAATGATTTAGGCTGCAAGATTAGATCTAGGTCATCGAATTAATCCCAGACCAAAGGAGAGAACACATCAAATGAGGTTAGATCCTAGATGTTGGATCTGAGCACAAGGAACGTGAGCCATAGATCTTACTATTTGAATATTTGTCTCTCCGGGACATTTTGGTTCTTGTGTTTTCAGGAGGAGAAATACCTTGAATCTAGAGCCTTGAATTAACCTCAACCATGGATCATGTAGTAAAGTGTGGGTTGTATATCTCTGATCCCTTCGATAGTTCAGATTTCAGTGATCCGGGAAAGTTGGGTTGAGGTTGTTTGGAGCAAAGAAATACCGAAGCTCTAAAGCTAGGTGTATCGAAGTCATTATCCACTCTATATCATGGAGTAAGAATAACTCATGCTAGTCGTCGGATCTGGTCGTTGAAAAGGTCTAAGAGGAAAGAGGAAGGATAGGGTACAACCCACAACCACCAATCACATTTCTTTATGACCAAGTTCTGTCGATAACCACTTCGGGAGATTGGAGTGTTGATTTTGGTGAATCCTATGGAGCAGCGGAATATTGGATCTCTGAATAGTGCTTTTTTTGGTCAATGCTTGATTCTAGTAGCGGTCACATACCATTTTGTCGAGAATAAAAGGGATAGAACCTATGGTTTGATTCCAAGGGAAAGGGGGCTTAGAATAAGCACCCCAGCAGTATTTTTGTAGGGCCTGAGAATGGAAATTAAAGGGCTTGTGTGTTTTTGGGAAGGATCCAGTAGGGATCCAAGAGATAATTCGGCTCCAGAGGAAGATCCTAGACCGGGAGGTCACGCGATTCCAAAGGGGGTTTACATCATGTGGTATCAGAGCGATATTTTTTCTATAGACAGCAGGCAAGGGGAGGAGAAGGCAGAGCATGAGAGCTATGCATGAATATTTTTTTCAAGTGTGTAGAAAATAGACAACCAAGAGGGATGTAGGAGAAATCCAATGGTGCTCTCATTTCCAGAGTAGACAACAATGGACAACCAGGTGGGATGGAACAATAGAACCAATTGTGTTCTTGGAGTAGAAAATATCATGTGGAGCTCTTAAAGTGAGTAGTTGGAGTACAACAATTGAAGAGTGAGGAGTGCTCAAGAGAGGATCAAGCACAAGGTGTTTTCCTACACTCAGCAAGAGTGTAAAAGATCATAGAGGAGGTTCCATTAGGAGAACCTAGAGGCTAAACAAGGAGATATTGGCAGAGGTTGATTGTAGCTCATAGAAAACAAGAGGAATCTCATAGAGGAGAGGAGAAAATGGTTATTGAAGGCCATATACAAGGTCTAAGAGGATACCACAAGAGGATGAGTAGGGAAGAGATGGACAAAGAGCTCAAGGATACCATAGAGGAACTAAACATATTGATGATACAATGGCAGAGGATGCAACAAGGAGAGAAAGGGAGTTGGAGGTATTAGTGGCCTATGAAGAGGAAGGTGAAGTGGCTTATCCAACAATTAATGTCCAGGAGGCAAAAGTAGATGTTGAGGAGATGGTTGAGACAAATAGAAAGTCTCAAGGATTCATAGGATTAAATGGTCCACATATGTGAAAATGAGGATGGATAAAGCCTATATGGAGATGAGGAGGAAGAGATGTTGACTAAATATCTCATAGAATGCCAGGAGAGAAGAAAGGAAAATTCAGGTTGTTAGGAGGGAAAGAAGGAGAAGATGAGACTGTCTAAGAGTCTTAAGAACTCATGGGAGAGTTAAAATCAATGAGTGTTGATAGGGGAGGAAATGGATCAGCAAAGAGTGTTGGCAGAAGAAGAGAGAGAGAGAGAGGTAGGAGAGAAGCCTCATGAGCATGAAGATTCATGTGGGGGTGCAAGTCACATGAATGAAGATGATGAGAAGTTGAATAATTCAACTCTGAAGGAGGAGGAGGAAAAAGAAGATCATTAGCATTGCATTTTGATGATATGAGGGATCAACATATCCCTTGGAATAAGCTTTACAGGGGCTCTTGTTTGTGAGGAAATGGTACAGGAGACACCAGAATAAGAAGAGGCCACAGGGCCAAATGATTTTAAAACTAACAATTCGTGTGTAATTTCAGGTGCATAGGAAGAAGGAAAACCAACAAAGACTCTCAAGGAAGAGGAGAAGGCACACATGGTTGTAAGCTAGGAGAATGCTCAAGGAGAGCTACAGAAACAAAGTTTGCAGAAAGAGAAGACAAAAGAAAAGAATTGTCACATGATGATGGCCAAAGGAAACAAGAGGAAGTGGAGGAAGGACAACTTTATATGATTGTCATAAGCTTTGATGAGGACTACATAATTGAATGGGATGATGAATACCTCTCAGAGGAGGAAAATATGGAGGTGTTGCAGCAGAAGGAAATCATTGATGCATGTCTCAATGGTGAAGAATTTTAGCATGAGGAGCAGCTGGACTTATGCTAGCCAAAGGGGATGAAAGAGGTATAGAGAACCTAGCAGAAATAAAATTTTCAGAGGAGATGGATGAGCAACAACCCATAGAATCTGAAGGTGAACAACCTAAAGGAGTTTTCTTAGAAGGAGGAGATGAAGAACATATTGTTGCAGAATTGGAGTCTTCATAGGAATGGCAAGCCAATGCCACAAGTGATGAAGTTAGCATGGGAGATTAGAATGATCTTTCCTTTGATCTATATGAAGAATTGGAATCCCTAGGAGAAATAGTAATAACCTAGAGGAGTCTCATCCAACAATCCAAGTTGGAGATTGAGGTAGGAGAGGAGATGTAGTAGCAGAGCAGACTACATGAGAGGAGCCAACCCATAAACAAGTTGGACAAGGATATTGAGGAGATAAGGAGGCTAATGTTGAAGTAAAAAAAGCAGACAATTAGAAACATATGGAGGCTAACAAGAGGAGACTATAGTGGCAAGCTAAATGGAGCACTGCAACATAAAATTTGGAGACCAGGAGGAGAACCTGCAGTAACATTAGGACAACAACAAAAATTGAAAAGAAGAGGATCATGTGGACAGCTCCAGAATGAAGTTTGGGACCCTAGAGGATCTCAACAACAGCAACAGAGAAGCCATGAGAAGGAGCTCGTGATTTTTTCAACAGGGGAGTATGATGCAAGAGCATCATTCCTACTCAGCAACACATTAGTAGCCAGTGAAACAATGCATAAAGATGCAGTAGATCCCGAGGAGAGAGAAGCGCCAACCTTCTCCTTTTGGTTTTAAATCCTAAAATTTAATGTAATTAATATTGTAAAGGATCGAGGAGGGTAGAGCCATTATATTTTTACAAGTTGCATGTAAATCGCCTTAATGGAATAGAAAATCAAAGATCTTAGATCCAATTCGGATGAGTTGAAAATTAAATGTAATTAATGTATTAGGTGAGGAAGGCTCAAGAAGCCCCTCTTTTGAAAAAAGACAAATGTATTGAGATGATAGAGTAAGAAAAGAGGAGAGAATAACTGAGACTTTGTTGTAGTCCAATATTATAAACATTGTAAACCGTGTAAATCATTCAGATTTAATAGAAAAGAATATTTCCCTACACATGTATCTCTGTGTGTTTTATATGCGTGGTTGAGTGTTTTTTTTTCTAAATATATATGCATGTTTATGAATTCCATGAGTGCACTTATGTTCTCTTTGCAGGATAGATAGAATTCCCTATCTGTGTGGATTTCTAAGTGTTTTGGGCTCTCAAGGATGTGCAAGGAGTGCACATTAGAGTTATTGGAGAAATATGAAAATCCAGTGCAAGGAGTGCACTAGAACTCTGTCAAGAGTTCTATGAGGAGTGTGCCAAGTGGGAAAACCAGAATCAGTGAATCTCGGAAGGGATAGTTAAAAGAGTGCATAGAGCGAGCGCAAGGAGTGCTCCTACACTCAAAGAAGTGTAAAGGATCAAGGGAAGGTCAGTGCAAGTAGTGCATGAAGCGAACACTTTGTCAAAGTGTTGGTAAAATCTTGGGAGGAAGAACACGAAGTGCCCGAATGGTGCTAAAGGAACACTTTGATTGTGTCCGTAAGCTTGGGAGAGATAGCAGGAGTGCCAAGAGGGCACAAGGAGTCATTTGGAAGAACAAAGGACCGAGCCCTTTGAAGTTGAGGAGTTCAACGCTCGAGAGGGATAGCACAAGTGTGCGCCAGAGAACTTATTACAAGTTCCAAGCTCAAGAGGGATAATTTTTCATAGAACGCAAGCAAAGACCAAGAAGTAGGTCCTGCGGGAAGATAAGACAAAGGCCAATCCTTTGAAAACCTTGAGAAAATTCCTTGTTGAAGGGAAGCAAAGCCGCGGAGGAGGAAACTACAAAAGTTGTTGATTTGGGCTACAAGATTAGATATGGGCCATCGAATTAATCCTAGACCAGAGGAGAGCGCACATCGAAGGAGGTTAGGTCCTAGCTATTGGATCTGAGCACAAGGAACATGAGTCATAGATCTCACTGTTCGACGATTCGAAACTCCGGGACATTTTGGTTCTTGTGTTTTCAGGAGGATAAATCCATTGAATCCTAAAGCCCTGAATTAACCTCAATTGTAGATCACGTAGTAAAGCGTCGGTCATAGATCTTCAAGCCCTTTAGCATTTCAGAGGTTCGGAAATCTGAGAAAGTTGGGTCGAGGATGTTTGGAGCGAAGAAATCTCAAAGCTTTGAAGCCCGGAGTCCTGAAGTCATTATCCACCCTAGATCGTGGAGTAAGAAGAACTCATGCTAGTCGTCGAATCTAGCCATTGAAAAGGTCCAATAGGAAAGATGAAGGATAAGGTATGACCCACAACCATTGGTCACATTTCTTTATGACCGAGTTCGACCGATAACCACTCCAGGAGATTGGAGTGTTAATTTTGGTGAATCCTACAGAGTGTCAGAGTCTTGGAGATCTGAATAGCACCGGTGAATCCTACAGAGTGTCAGAGTCTTGGAGATCTGAATAGCACCTTTTTTGGCCAACGCTTGATTCTAGTCGTGGTCACGTACAGTTATGTTGAGAAGAAAAGGGATAACACTTGTGGTTCAATTCTGAGGGGAAGGGGGCTTAGAATAAGCACCCCAGTGGGATTTTTGTGGGACATGAGAATGGAAATTAAGGGGCCTGTGTGTATTTGGGAAGGATCCAGTAGGGATCCGAGTGATAATTCAACTCCATAGGAAGATCCTACGCTGGGAGGTTGCATGAGCCCATAGGCGGTTTGCATCAAGGTACATGCAAGATCCGCATGAGCTACACTGGAAGGATTCTAAGCACATCCTCATATATGCTCAGGGAACCACATGTTATGGGATCAACTATGCAACAGGTTGTGCATTGGATCTCATGGGCTTCACTGATTCTGATTGGGTTGATGATAGCACCGATTGCAAGTCCACTTATGGGTACATTCTTCATTTTGGTTTCGGTCCCATTTGTTGGTGTAATACTCCTAGGCCGAACCCACTTGTAAATGTAAATGCAAGTGTACTTAAGCTGGTGAGTTGTTTTGGCATCATTTTTGTATGCACCTTCCATGGCATAGTGCATACATGTACTGCACACTAAAATGATGAAGTGTGCACATTCCAGGATATCACGCACAACAAACTTAAGT
>CBVK0103254287.1:0-15459 GCA_900067695.1 Picea abies
ATGTAGTTGTCGAATCTGATGTGCCCACACACACACATGCAAAGAATATAACACATACCCAACAAACATGAGGATTTCAATTCAAGGTGGGCGTTTATTTATTTTTCCTTTATATTTTTTTTCAAGCATGCTAGTTTTAACTATATATGTAGTTGTTTGGCAATGTATTTCAACACTAATAAGGTTTACTAGACTTGAAATCCATGCTCTTGTCCATCACTTTTAAGTACATAAATATTATGTTTAAGAAAATAGTGCAACTATTCTATCTCTTTTATGCATTAAAGATTAAACATTTATGTCATTATTATTAACAATGTTGCTAAACTCATGGTCATTTTCCCTCTCTCTAAGCATCAAATAAAATAATATTAAAGTGAATAATCACTACAATGAAATTAATATTTTTAGCATATTTCATCAAACATATTTTGGTATGAGAAAGAATAATCAAATCAAAATTGAAATAATTCCATATATTATCTTATGTTTTCAAGCTTAGAAATACTTTTGGACATAATGGAGAAGAATGTAGTGAAGATTAATCCAATCTCTTAATATGAGTAGGTAAGAGATCCATCCAATTATAAGCCTTGGACAAGATAAGGTGGGTATGACCTGCTCATGATAGATCCTTTTATAGAATTGGTATAGATAATGAAATATAGAATTATGTATATGAGGAATAATAAAATAGACCTAAATTCCTCTCCTACCATGAATTACAATTTAGTATCATATTTTGAAACAATGACTAGTTAAAGAATTTGAAGTTCAAAAGGAAGTGACTAGAAAGGATTGTGTAGACTGCAAAATATGGCTTATGAATAAATCAGAGAGTTGAAATAAATCAATGCAACATCTCAAAGGATTCACCATTACACAAAGTGCATGCCAAAGAATTCAAGTCAAAACAAATACAAGAAGTTTAGGAACCGCACACAACCTTCATTTGTCTACAAAATAAAGAAAACCGTATATGTCTATTCTTCCAATCACTAAAATTATCTAGGAGACTAAGAAAGTTAAATGAATCACAATTGTATTTTGAGTCATTCCCAATGACATGATCCTAATCTTTATCGACCAAAATGCACCTACATAGAGTTATATTGTCATCATTCTAGAAGCTTGGTGTTATGTCTAGTTCCAAAAATATAAAGGATAAAACTTCAACCAATTTTCAAGAACCATTGTTTGCAAAAGAAATCAAGACCTTCAAAAGTAGGGAAATTATCCTATTTGTTAAAGATATTGATAGGAGTTAAAAACATAAAATCAAAATAGCAACACAGTTAAGTCTTCCATATACTATGCATAGGAACTAATTAAACATGTTGCTTACAAAAATATTCAAAGTTGTGCCATAAAAGAATATATTCAAGCAAAAAGTAACCAAACCTATACCAAGCCAACCAAATCTCATTAGAAACAAAAAATGATGAATTTTATAAGAGTCCCCCGAAGAGGGTTGGGTACATACAAATGATAAACTGTAGCTACTACACCTAAATTTTCCAAAATTCCTAATTGGTGAACAATGTTTTCAATGAGCATGTGAATAAGATTTTAATTTATTTTTTGTATGATATCCTTATATACCCTAAATCAAAAGAAGATGAGGAGCATTATTGTCTATATCTTGATAAGGAGCATTATTGTCTGCGGGTTGAAGTTGAATACTAATTACAATCCCAACAAGGAAAAGAGTTAGAAAAACCTTCACATACTTGTCATCATGGACAACAACACCCTATTCTTGGTCATGATAAGGCTCTACTTGAGCCAGACCTATAAAATCCAAGGAATTTTTTTTATGAAACAAATAGAAACACAACTAAAATTGTTTAAGTTTCCTTCAAGCTTGCATTAAAATCTATTTTTATATCTATTTTAACTTTTGTGTAAACTAAATGTGTCATACATTATAAGGCTACAATATTCATTTATAATCAATTGTAGAGATGAGCCATGACCAAACAACACTACTTAGACCTACAATCAAAGCCACAAAGATTGATTACCATCTTATTTGATATGTATATGACAAAAATAAATAAATATAAGAACTCAATGAAAACCTAATTACATAAATTATGCAAGGTTTGAAATCATTAATTGGCCAATGAAGTGGTAGTTCTATTACTATCATGAGCTTGTCTTGGCTTTGTGAATGATTTATTATCTACTGACAAAGCCAACCATGATAAGGTGGAAGCTCATAAGGCCCATCCCCCCTCACATCGCTCCCAATTTAACTAGTAAACAATGCACACACACATCATAGTGGAAAAGAGGCAAAATAAAAATAAACAAACATAATATATAACAATGTTAAAACTAACATAAAAAACATAAGTATAAAGAATCTGTCAAAGTGTGTCAATAATATAGAATGTTTTTCTACTACATTATTTCCTTCTAGGGTTGATTTTTTTATAGTTTCATAAGGTCTACAATTCTGATGTTGGCATCTTTTTCTACATGCTCTTATTCTCTCTATTCAGTGGTTGTTGAGAACACAAAATTCACGTGTGCATGCAAGTGAGTAGGACCCACATCTAATATTAAAGAAAATGATTTATAAGTCACCTCGTTCATATTATATTGAACATTAAAAATACAATTTCTAATTCACCTCATTCATAGTACCCAATGCAATAGACATGGTGGTAGGGTCAAACTTTGGTTAATCACCAACAACAATGTAAAAAATGGGTGCTTCATTCATAATAGCATCTTCATGTGCTTGCAATAACGTTTATATTTATTTTATAATCCATAAACCTTAAACCCATTTATAATCAACCATTCAAAATATACTTGACTTATTTACCTCTTTGCTGACAATATAAGTATTATGTGCCTTGCCTTTCTTCATTTCAATCAATGCTTTATATCCTCCAGTCAAGGAAACTTTTAGATCCTTGTCAATGGGCATAATGTCATAGTCGGTTGACTACATAACATAACATAATGCAATTAAGTAATGAATGTTTTTAAATTATAGTTTAACAAATCAATAATGTAAGATTTTAAATTTTAGTACTTACCTATCTCCCTTTTATTTTAACATAGCCTCATAGGCAAAGTTTGTGGTGCCCAACCTTGTTCAATCCATCTTTTGCATCCTTCAAAGTGTCTTGGATCCTATGAAAAGTTTGAAGTGCATGTCAATGTGATTTAGTCACTTATGTCAAATGCATAGTTCAATAGTACAAATTGGCTAATTTGTTACTAAAAACACAACTAAAATTTGGATATAAACTATTATTTTTGAGTCAACGACTAATGGTAACATTTTTTCAATCTCTTTTCCCCTAACAAAATTTTAGTGGTATCTCGCTTAATTCGTCATCTTGTAATATATTTACTCATTTGTTTGGTCATTAATTGTCACCATTTTGTAGTACATTTACTCATTTATTTGGTCTTAGTTGTCACCATTTTGTAGGGCATTTACTTGTTTATTTGGTCATTAATTGCTACCATTTTGTAGTCATTAATTGTCATCATTTTGTAGTACATTTACTCGTTTATTTAGTCATTAATTGTCACCATTTTGTAGTACATTTACTAGTTTAATTAGTAATTAATTGTTGTCATCTTGTAGCATATTTATTAGTTTATTTAGTCATTATTTTGTATCTTCTTTACTCATATATTTAGTTGTGTTATAAAGCACTATGCAAGTAGTATAATCCTAGTCCCTTATAACGCGACTAAAATAATAGTAGTATTTTTGGTTTAGTAGTTTCATATGCATTATATTTATTACTAATTTAGTAGTTTTATATTCATTTTATTTTCTTTCATCATTATTATTCAATATAAATTAATATGATGTGAATAATTTAAAAAAAATGTGATACCATGTCGATGCTTATCTAATATCAATGAAACAAATTATATATAAAATTGTATACTTAAACAATAAATAAAAATTTCATATGTGCAATTGAATCAACAAAACAAAATTGAGTTTATATAAATGTATAAACTTGTAGCATTAATTAACAATATTATAAAAAAGATCAAGTACAAACATATATATTTGAACCACATAAATCTTATATATATAAAATATGAAAAGTCAAATACTAGATCACAATACATTTGAGTTTTCAACTGAATATCCATTAATACATGATGATCGTTGATCATCTAGTCCATGACAAAAAATGTCTCCATACTCTCAAAAACATCAAGCTTTGGGACAAGTACACGAAAATCATCTATATCAATGAATTTTCCAAATTATATTTCAATGGCTACTCATGAATTAAACTTCCTTCCTTCAAACCTCCCCACAATGGTAACCATAGGTCAGGGAATTTCAATAGACCTTGGATTCTTCTTCTCCATCATTGTAGTCATAGTCTTGTAGGAAAGTTTGTGGACTATAGACCTAAAAAACAATATGGTATCTATGGCTTCTTCCAAAGTGAGACTTCTTGAAAGATACCCTCTTGGAGGATCAAATTCTTCCAAAGTGAGACTTCTTGAAAGATACCCTCTTGGAGGATCAAACTCGATAGCATGTTCTACAAAAGATAGAAATTAATAAATTGTTAGCACATTATGGATTATATGTTATTTTTAACCCAAAAAATAGTGATAAAGCTAACTATTAGGTGCCTAATAAATAAACTATGATCATGTCATTCGATAAGAAAGATCAACTTGCCTCACATCAAGATCTATCTTAGATGGAATTTTAGATGTTTGTCTCCAAATACTTGAGAAACTACAAGTTTCCCATTTACCTTGGGTACATCTCCTGCAAACAGAATCGTTTATCATAAAATGTAATTATGAAAAAAATGACATGATTTTATAATATAATGGATAAACTCAATAATGCATAAAAACCGAAAAAATTATGTCAAGATGAAACAAGAAAAGTATAATTTATGCGTCCTTTCAAATTACAAATGAAGAATCATCCAACACTACTACCATGCAATGGGCATTGGTTACACCCAACGTACTATGTTTCAATTATTTCAGGAAACATACTTTTAAATAACAAATGGCGGAGTCTAATTATGGTCCATCTTAGACAGATATGTTAGTCTCAAACAATCTAACTTTCAATAGAAAAAATCTTAGAAAGAACATACTCCAAAGTACTCAATGGGAACATCAATAAATGAATATGAATAACAATAACAACCCACTTGATGATGCACAACATTGGGATCTACATCGATGGATTTTCTTAATACTTCTTTGGACAAACTCCCTTATTTCTCCTTTAAATGGCTACATGCATCTATTTTATCAACATATGGAAGGGGGATGTTACTTGTGACCTTAATGATATTTACATTTTCATCTTCAAGACTTAGTGCCACTCTTTGGATCATAGAAAGTGAGTGAATCCGTCCAATGCTGAAACTAGCACCATCATATGGATCTAATACTTTCACTTTCTCACCTTCCTAGAGTACTTCATGTCCTACTGGAATTAATGGGCACTATAAAAAAAAGTCTACATAAATATTAGAAAACAATTATTACAATTATATTCTAAAAACATACATAGTCATCGAAATAACAAAATTGAATACACTCACCACGAAGTCAATATTTGAAATACCAGTAGGGCTTGGAACTTATTGGAAATATTCAGGAACATCAATGTTGTCATATTTTAGATTTTTTGTGATAACATATTTTCCTTTAATATTCTGCATGTGATTTCATCATGCAAAAATCAAATATTACTCTTCATATCCAACCAAAATCAAATCAAAGATTAGTTGTAATGTAGTTTCTCTTTTTCTATGAAATTTTAATATAAAGTTGGAGTATTGGTCAAGAATCAAATTTTATAGTATGTAACATAGAATCCTTAAGAATTGTACTAAACAAATCCATTCAAGTACCAAAATCTCATTAAGTTCTTTAAGGATGAATGTAATAGCAATAAGATTAATCTAGATACCTGGTATTTACAACAACAACAAAACCCATGTCCAGATATGAAAATGATGCATTTCAGATCTGAAAATGATGCATTTCCAACAAATTTTGAGAAGCCTCGGTCCAATTAGACTTGGTGTAGACCTAATGAATTCAAGGAGTTCAAATCAACAAATATGGGTGTTTTATTGGGTTTGTTTCTGGTACTTACTTTTCCTATGCCATAAATATCATTACTTCACAAGCAGATAAGACAAATTTATTGGAGGAGTCTACTTGTAGCATGAGGAATGCCAAAAATATCCCTATTTGTAGACATGATCCTCACCCAAAATATCGTATCATGCAACGCTACTATGTGCTGCCACTTCAACAAGGATGCTGACATGGGTTAGTTGTGATTGTGGATCCTATGTTGGGGAAGATAAACACTAATTTTTGGTTAGCATGCAGACAAGAGGAGGGTTCTCCACATGGATATTTCTATCAAGTCCCAAGGAATCATCTTGAAACCAATTTATGAAATCTTACATTTCCTATAAAAGATAGACACACCAGTCATACTCCAATTAGAAATGGATCTATGATTTTTTTTTTTAACATTGGAGGTCAGGTGTTCCATCCATTTTTTGGTGACCCTATGATTTTAAATTTTATGTATGAGTTGCCATCCATTTTTTGGTGTCCCCGTGGCTTTAAATTTACCCTACAAAATAAATTGCAGAATCTTAAAAATAGACATTCTTTAAAATATTCTAAAATACCAATGTTGTTATAAGAACCATACCTTTGCATGTTTTGGTGCTTGTAATCTTATATCGCGAGGAGATGAAACTTCTTGGCCCTTTTATAAGTCTTTCACCATTATTGCACCATCTATATTTATAGTTTCTTCCTATTATTGACAAGCATTTCCATTAAACAAAAAAGACTTCGTGAGTGAAGGGAAATGGAAGCAAAAAATCAACAAATTACAAAGTCAAGTGAAGAAATGGTTGCAAGGGAATGGAAATTAGATTACCTCATCTAAATAAATAAATCCCCCCGCCTTATTCCATGCAACAACAAGAGGTTTAATGGAGGAGGCTAGGGACGACATTGTCCCTGCCAACCCATTTATACATTTCATTGCATGATTATAATCATCACTCAGGTTTTCAATATTTGATGTGAATCATATTTGTCTTCTCTGGACTTCAACAAATGGCAAGGGACTTTCTGTTGTATTTTTTGACATCTTATTATATTTAGAATTTTTGGTTTCCATATATTGAGCCATTTCTTTCACACCCAGTTCTCTACTATTTTCTTCAACCTAAAAATCATTGTCAACACACAATTATTTGGATAGACAAATTAAAATGCATAACACAATGTACAATATTCAACAAAAAATCCATGTACTTACAAACATGTGTTTTTTTTCTCGCAACCTTCCTCGACCATAAATATATCAAACCTTCACAAGATCTCTTTCTTTCTTCCCTCTTGTATTCTTTGCCAAATAATCTTCAGAACACATAGTTTCCTTCAAACATTCCCATTATTGGGAGTCAAACTGCTCTCCCTATATTTTCCATCTAAGATTATTTTTTTTGCATTTTTGTATGAAATTATTCATCAAAATTCTCATTCTCTGCTTGTAATATTTAGTGTATATCCTTCCACCAATAGTATCAAAATAATTTTTCATTTGTTTTATCACTTGATCAACATTTCTTGTATAATGATTAGAAAATTGGATTTGGTAACATCCAAATGAGACCTAATTTTCATGCCCTACTCTGAGGTCCACTTAGAAGCCTTTTGTCCAATAGGCTAGCCATATTTTACCTCCACCAAGTAAGCCTTCTTCCCTTCATATTTTATTTCTTTGGCTTCCCTTTCTATATACTTATACACAACTTCACTAACTCTTTGTCTTTTGATGAAAATTGATACATCTTCAGAACAAGAATCGGGTGACGAAAATCCACTAAGATTTGTAGATACACCAGGCATAGCT
Source organism: Picea abies (assembly GCA_900067695.1). NCBI lineage: Eukaryota > Viridiplantae > Streptophyta > Pinopsida > Pinales > Pinaceae > Picea > Picea abies. The sequence continues at coordinate 7,934 of CBVK0103254287.1, forward strand.
TCTAGCACCTTGCTTGTAAATGATGTATTTCATGTATGTTCTATGGCAGAAGGGTGAATTGGTTGGTCCTTGGCCACAACAGGCGTGGAACAAGGTAGCTCACTAGTCTCCTCAAATATGCCTTTAAATATTTCCTTTAATTTTAAATAAAGTTCTCACAAATTTGATGGTCCATATACCAATCTATCAAGAATCTCTTGGACATGATCATGTAATAAATTAGGTTGTTGATCATTAGTATTTTCAGCTTCATCTCCATGTATTGATCTACCAATTCATTGGATTCTACGAGTTGAAGCAATATGTCTTTCCTTGCCCTTTCTTTGTACTCATGTTTTGTACAATCCAATTCTCCCCTATAAAACGTAAAACTTATCAAATTAGTATCGAAAACATATATCGCCTACATTATTAAATATTATATACAAATTTCATGAAATATGCATAGAAGTGAAAAGGTAAGAGTAACTACTTACTTATTTTCCAAACTGTTATAACCCTATGTTTCATAGGATCACCTAGTGATTATTATCCCTTCTTCTAGTTACATTATGTTGTAAATAATATTTTATTCTGCAAATGATTTACAAAAGAAAAAGAAAAAGAAAGAAAAGAAAAAGAAAAAGAAAGAAAAGAAAATAAAAATACAAAATAAAAAAAATCAAAAGAGGGTATAAAAATAGAAAAGAGAAAATAAAACCCCATTGAATAAGATTAGCTTGATTCATACTATCTAACCATGATCAAGACCTTTGAATTTATGCAGATAGGTTAGTGAATAAATTGGGATAAACAGTTTAATCTTAGCCTGAGTAGATAGGATAGTGAATAAGTTTGGTTAAATAGTTTAAGCTTAGCCAAATGTCTTAGCTTAGAGAAATTGTTAACCCAACAATTTAATCTAGGATAATGTACTAGGTATTTAGATTAGGAGATAGGTTGGTATGTTTTGTTTCAATAAAATCTTGTTAGAAGTTGATTAAATGTCTTTNNGGTATGTTTTGTTTCAATAAAATCTTGTTAGAAGTTGATTAAATGTCTTTGATTTGGGTTAAAATGATGTATTTTTTACCCCTTGGTGACAAAATGAAGAAAGGGGAGCTGGAATAACCCACAAAATGTTTTTATCCTAAGTTTTGTGGTGATATAACAGTTTTGGCGCCTTGTGGTAAAGAGTACACTAATCTCAACGGTTCATCAGAGCATGCTCATATCTATGGTCAACAGTGAATATCGGATGCCCCCGACCCTTTTTCCTTTAACGGTTGGGGGGGGAGGGTCCGAGTTGGTGGTTTTCCAAGCATGGGCCCCTCATAACATGGCAGCTTCATGTTAAATCGGACCCCTCTCACTCTTTACCGCTTACCGTCTACCCCCCCCTCCAAGTAAACTACCAAACCACTCTTCCATTCCACCTCCACACTCTGATGTCAAACTCCACTCACCTATCACCCATCACATCCCACACACCCATTGGTCATTCATTCCCCTCCACGTCACCTCAATCCACCCATTGGCCAATCAATGGAATTGGCCATAACCATTACCCGTTCGACTCACCATCTGCTCCATAACGGAGACCTCGTTCAAGCATTAAACTCCATTTTCCCACCATTCTGCATTGTTCACTGATCCATACATAGGAGATGACATCATTTCTCATTTTCTAGCTAACTGCCACCAAGCTCATCATCAACAAGCTCCATTACACCCGGTAATCACAGACCATCATTTTCTGTTGCAAGTATCCATTTGATCATGGTGCCCAAATCCAAATCTGGAGAGATAGAAGAAAATCCTTTCCTCCCTCCTCCTGTCGACCTGGATCACATACCCTTGGCTGATAAATACTATCTAATTGCATATCCGAAGTGTGAATTCGAATTCTTTGAATTACACTTCTGGCTCAGAGATACATTCCTGGACCAGAGCGATGAGATTAGGCTCTGGGAGTCCAATCTCCCACTGTACTTGTTTCCCCAGACATACCATTTCCATGAATTTTCCCTGAAATGTAAGCTCACTACCTTCCTGGCCAAAAGGGCCATTGTCTCTTCGTCTGGTGAAACTCTGTTCACCATCACCCCTAAAACGATAAATCAAATACTGCAGATACCCAGAAATGATTCTGCCTCCCCCTTCTCCATTGAAATCTTGACCGAGCTCTACCAGAAATTGTCTTTCCCACAGAGAGCTCAAATCTTTGAACTCTTCCTACATGAAAATGCTCAATTACCCAAGAAGAATCCCCCATATCATTCTTCCATATTCTCATTCAAAGGCAACCAGATCATCTCATCTCGATGTTGCATGCTAGGATACTATTCCAATGAATGGGTAGATGAACCAATTCTGGGTTTTCTATCCATTTTCTCCACTGAGGAAAATGCTACTACACAGTTTGACTACAACTAGTTTTTGGCTGACAACATCCATGAAAAACTTTTCAAGTTTTCCATAGAAGGTATGTTTAGGTATTCTTCAATATTGGTGTACCTGTTCCTCTTCTTCCAAGCAGACAAATTCTCCTTCTCCCTCCAGAAGTTGGATCATGATGGTAATCCTCAACATGTGAGCTATTGGACATCAATGGTGAGGAAGAAATCATCTGATTTTAACTTCAAACATTTCATTGACCAGTTTTACCATCCAGTGGTATGCATGCTCAATAGTAGGACATAACCAAGAATAAATGAGGAAGTCTAGAGGGTATTGCACCTGCCAGACTTAGCTAAAACATGGGACTGGTACCTTTACCAGAACCATACATAAATCAGGGTCTATGGGTGTGAGTTACCTCCCTATAAGATGCCTAAATACCTTCTCTTTAGAATATTTTCCTTAGAATACATCAAACATATGATCAATTATGATGATATTCACTTTGTGGCATTCAAGAAGAAGCAACAACTCATGATCAAGGGTCAGATAGGTTCTTTCATTTGCAACAATAGAGCTGCAGGGGAAGAAGCCAATAGTCTTCTAAAAGAAATTAATTTTAGTCTAAGTTTCCCATGGCACTATGACCCCTATGGCATTATTGTAGAAACTAGGCTTAAAAACAAGATTTCTCCCTATGCTCATGTGCCCAAGCCTGAAATTGAAAAGTTAATGAATAAGACAGAGTGCCAGAAAAATACTTTGCCAGATACAGAAAAAAAACCTTCACCTTCCATCATCTCACGTACCAGCACCCCACAGGTACAAGCAGAGAAGAGAGTCAGGAAATAAGTCTCTCCTTCAATCACATAAGTCTCAACAGAATATTTCCAAATCTACAGGAAAATGACCAAGACTAGCCATACACCTGATAGGTCTAGATAAGAGGAAACTCAGTCCACCATAATTATGGAGGGACAACAATCATTAGTTTTATCAGGCAATCAACATATGGTGTCTACTTCCTCATCTAAGAAACAAGAAGACATCACACTATTAGCTAAGTCCTCACAGGAACTTGTGGGACTTAATATATTTGAGAAGTACAACTTGATCAAACAGAAGAACGAGATGCTAACTAACAACACCTATGCACAGTTATAGAAGCAGACATAAAAAACACATCACATGTTACTATCCACATTCGACACTAATTAGGAAAGGATGCACATTGATTTCTTGCAGGAACATGTTCCTCATCCCAAGAAAATTTCTGATTACAAGAGGGAAACATTTGAATTTGATGTAAAAGAGGTGCATCCAACTGATCAAATGGATATGCATAGGAAAACTGGAGAGATGATTTCATCCTCCATGGAAAATACATCCTTGACTGCTGCAAAATTGCAGGTCTCTTTAAACAATGTCCAGTCTCAGTTGAAACTGGAAAAGATATCTTCTCTAGCGAAGGATAATAAGATCAAATCTCTTGAGGAGATGCTACTAAAAATTGGCTATGATCCATCCAATGTTAAAGTAGTTGAGGAAATACTAAAGAAGAAAAATGATGACATATCATCTTTGAGAAAACAACTAAAACTCTCAGCCACTAAAGATTCACAAGCAAAGGAAATGGCTGAGAGTGAAGGCCACAAGGAGGAAATGATGAAACTGATAATGGAGCAGAATGCACAGATTAAGGAGATGGAGCTGAGCTGGATAAGTTAGTCAAAGAGGAGGAAATGAGTGTGCCAATGGCTGTCATCCCACTGAATGCAGCTCCTCTCACAAGAATCAGTACATTAACAACGACCACAACAACATAAATCCCACCAGCCATTCTAGTGATAGTTCCAAATGCATCTGAGAAATTGGTGAAGTCAATGGAGGACATGACCCTACAAGGAGAAGAAATCAAAAGATTGCAAGAAGAGATTAATAACCTTCATAAAATTAAATCTATGTTCCAGTCCAGCTACAACATAGAGATGCACAAATCACAGAGACTCACCCAAGAAACACAGAAGTTGCAGAAGGAGACAGTCATGGCCAAGACACTGTCAGAAGCGAAGGAAAACATATGGATGGAGATCAACAAGTCAATGACAGAGATATGGACCCTTATACAAATTGTGTTTGAATAACATGAACTGGTACAGAGAGCCAGACAAGCCATTGACAAGATAAGGGAAGAATATGCAGAAAGGCCCATAGAGACCACTAAAATCATCAGGTTCTAAAACTACTAAACCAAAGAAGAGCTAGAGGCATTGGAAATTGAAGACAAGACATAAACCATCCTTGAGGTCAAGAAGGTTTTGACCAAGAAAGGATTGATGCTGCAACTAGAAGAGAAATCTCAGACAATGGACATTGGAGTGCAAATACTTTTCAGCAAGCTTGATTCACTGCACAAGAAGGGACTTCCAGGTTTACTAGTGATCAATGATAAACTTATCACTCTCTCTGATTACAAGCAGAAGATCCTCATAGTAGCGAAAGATGGTTCTGAATTTGCAGGCATACAAGGGAGCATTACTGGAAAGGCTTTCTTAGACACTTTACAGTTGGACCTGAGCATCCAACATGAGATAAAATACATCTTGATCACAAAGATTACCTTTTCCAAGTACGCTGAGATGGATGAAACATACAAGAGGTTACTCAAGGTTTCCATCCCTAGTCAAAAGAGATGGGAATACATATGCGCTTTACTCGAGTAGAGGTGATATGGACATCCGAGTCAACATGAGGAAAAATCAAGTCAAAGTGATGAATCACCAACTACTTTCCTTAGAATCAACACCAAGGATTCAAACAGATCATCAACATTCCTATTATCCTTAGAATCAACACCAAGGATTCAAACAGATCATCAACATTCCTATTATTTTGTAATTTGTAATCTAGTTAGTTAGATTTTTCCTCCACCATATCCTAGTCATTAATGACATGATCAGATGTAATTTTTGTATAAATACTTCTCACTTAGAAGTATTGAGGGTTGATTTTTGCACCCAAGGAGATATCTTTGTAATCTTTTCAAGAAGACCGACTAGTAATAAAAATACTATTCACAGGATTATTGCATTTGAACATTGGTGATGTTTATCTTTCTCTGTTATCATTATGTTTTTTGCTTCTAATCATTAAAAGGAGGTTCATGAACATAATTTGTCTCATGCACTTTGTTTCTGGTCTTTTTTTGATCTACATGTTTTCATCTGATATTAAGAAGAAATTCTTAATTGCTTCTTTGTTTGGTTGACTCTCTCACCTATTCTATCTTTACATCACATTTAATTCTAATAGATCCTACATTCTCACTATTTCGCCCCGTGAAGAAGTCTTATAAAAGCTATATCTGATCTTAATCTTTAATACAGACCCCATATCCCAATGTATGTTTAATGCAAAGTCTTCAACCAATCTTTATAAACAAAACAAAAATCTCAGATTATTTTAACTAGCCTAATATCTAAAACTCAAACAGATCTAAATCCTATAGAGACATCCCTCTTTGAAACTGGCAGGGCTAGATCCTAGTTTCAAAAGCAGTTTTGGTAAATTACCTCTGTCAGTTTCTTCTGCCCTTAACAATATCGGGGAATTATAGAGTGCTAACATAGTGGCGACCATACTAGGGACTCAACAATTAATTTTTCATCCTTACGATTTCTCTTCCCTAGATAAAGAAAACTTTATTTATGAACAAATCAAAGATCTAACTTTCAAAGAGATAAATGTTCAAAGGTTATTGAAATTTTGTATATATTAATTTATATTTCTTAAATTTTAAAGTTCTGGCTCCAAAAAGAATTCGCACTAGATCTCATCCTGATCTAGAACTTGTAACAATGGTAGATAATCCAGAAAAATTAATCAGAAAAATAAACATAGTGAAAGGTCAAGGGAGTAGCAGTCCTCTTCTTAGGGTCAATTCTCTTCCAGAGAAGCTTATCTCAATACAGGACATTGATTTTGACCTACCTTTTGATCACAACCTTTTCAGAACTAAATTTGATAGCTTTGTGGATGAAATCGTATTAGATCAAACCATTCTCCAACCTAAAACCCTTGAAAGACTCTCTCATAGAATAGATTTTGATCAACGAATCCTTCAAGAGTTTGAGAAACTACATGATCTATCATCTAATCTAGATCAAGATCTATCTAAAGCCCATTTTCAACAACCTGACGAGCTTTCTTCCATTTCTATTGCTGCATCTTCTGTCAATCCTCAAGTAACTTAGTCCATACTTCCAAGCCCTATCTCTTCCACATCTTTTGTCACTTGCCCACCAATCACACATGTTCTCATTCATCCTCCCCACCAATCATGGTAGTGATATATGCTCCTATGGTGTTAGCTGCTCCCTTACATGGCATGCCCCGGACTATCAAAACTAGGCTTCCTCAGTTTGATGGTACTAGAACCCTTAATGCACAACATCATGTGGATAAAATGAATGATTTCTTCGATTTGCAGGAAGTTGATGAGGTAGATGTCCAGATGAGACTCTTTGCACAAATTTTATCTGGCGAGGTCAAAAAATGGTTTAAATCATTACATGTATCTAGGATTGCTAATATTGCTGCTTTTCACCGAATTTTTCTCGACAGATGGGAGGTAAAGAAAAACCCTCTCCAAATTTTATCTGAATATGAGAATATCAAAAGAAACCAAGGGGAAACAATACAAGACTATTGCATTTGTTTTAATAATATCTATAATGCAATTCCTGTTGATATCAAACCTCCTCAAGGCCTGGCCACATGAGATAAAATACATATTCATCACCAAGCCTACCTTTTCCAAGTACATAGAGATGGATGAAACATACAGAAGGCTACTCAAAGTTTCCAATCCTAGCCAAAAGAGATGGGAAGACCTATGTGCCTTACTCGAGTAAGGGTGACAGGGACATCTGAGTCAACATGATGAAGACATTCAAAGTCAAGTCGACGAATCGCCAACTACTTTCCCAGAAATCAACACTTAGGATTCAAATACATCATCAAAAATCCTATTATTTTGTAATTTGTATCTAGTCAATTAGATTTCTATTCCACCATATCCTAGTCATTAATGACATTATCAAATGTAATTATTGTATAAATACTTCTTACTTTGAAGTATTGAGGGT
>CBVK0103254291.1:0-11141 GCA_900067695.1 Picea abies
ATTATTTGGAGAAAAAGGATTATAATTATGCTATTACGGATTCACCCCCCCTCTCAATAATCCAACATTGTCATAGTTCGTGTAGAACTTCCTGTAGGAATTTTTTTCAGGAATTTCTTACCCATGTTTTCATGAAGATATTAGAATTTGTTAATAAGATAACAACATGGATTGATATTGGATCAAGGGTTAGATGTAATTAGGTTCATTTCTTCCATGCAACAATTCATCTTCTTCCATGCAAATTTTTTTCATGCAATAGATTAGTTTCTTTGCTTTGTAATCGGTATAGTTTCTTCTTATAGTTCGATGTGTTTCTTTTATTGCAAGTAGATTCATTTTCTTTACTACATATAGATTTTTTTATTATCAAATTGATATGATTCCATTCATGCAAATGGCTTAGGTTTTTCGTGTAATTCATATTTCTTACACAAGTTATAATTAGATTTATTGCATTAATCCGCTTGACCAGTTTCATACCTAGGTTGTTGTCAATGGACTTTTCATATACTTTGCACAACACCTCTAAATTGTGTACGAGCCCCGAGTTCACAACTAAAGTAACACACTAAGGAAGAAGTAGCATTATTGCTTCTATTCCAAGGGCCACCATCTAAACTGTTGTTGGAACTCCAATTTGTGAAACATTGCCTCTTTCATTTGAGAATTGTTGGAGATATTACACAGTCACCTAGGTAATTATTTTCCTAAGGTTGATAGTCTAATGTTGAGTGTGCTTCCATAGATGAGAATATTTTATCTTAAGAATATTCCCTACAAATTAGGGTGCCTCCTACAAAATAGGGTTCCTTCCCTCTTCATTTCAGAGTCAATTACACCTCAATTAGATTAGTTGAGGTTATTCATGCATGTAAACCTTAGTTTTATCACCAGTAGTTGCATGTTCACCTCAGTTTCCTCACCAAGAGGGCACATATCCCATGCATGTGGCCAAGAGGGTTCATATCTTGTGATTGGGTGTGTTTCTCTCACTTCCACACATGTGACTCAATTAACTAATGATTGCATGGACCAGTTAACTAGGACTAGGTGGTAGATTACTTTGATGTCTATCAATGAGTGTCTAGATATCTGTAGATCACTACTATGGTGCATTCACTTAGCCATGTAGAGTATATCATGTGTAATTTACCATTTTACTCATTTATTTAATACAATTTGTTCTTTCTCTCAAGCTTGTCTCTCTCTTCTCTTCTCTCTCTCTCAAGCTTTGTGTGATTTTTCTACTCACTAGGTTCATTGTGAAAACTTCACATGGTATCATAGCCTTGATTGCTAGGAGAAAGAAAATAATCATTTTATTTTAAAGTACATGAGGAAGATGCAATAAAAAAGGATGGAGTACTCATCGAAAATACTTCTCACGCCACATGACTACTTGTCACGTCTGTGTCATAGATTGTTGGAGAAACGAACATGTAATATCCATTGTTGGAGTCGACATAAGCGACAATAAACCTACTTAGGAGTTTGGGGTTATTGTTTTAGGGATGAAATCTAAAAATCCACTGCATGGAGACAATGAAAACAACACTCAACAATGCTTACATTGAATAAGATATTTTATTCTCTCTTCTACTTGTTACCCCCCAAAATGCATGGCATTTTGAGACACTTTTTCCAACAGTATATATCTAAAGATTCATTTTGATGAAAGGAGAAGAATACATTATTTTTCCAAAATTGCCTAAGGTCCTTTCTAGCATACTCCATGCATACAAATGTTGAGGGATCAGAAATGCACATGAACCAACCATACACGGAACTATTCCCAAAAGCCAAACTATCACATTTGCATGGGAATATCAGAATGAATTAAGTGACTTTTTAGCATACAAGGATCTTGTCAGTCTACACCTATAAAGATGACCAATGAGCCAGTTAGCTATCCTTCACACATCTTTATATCAGGGGATCCTAGCTTCCTCCAAACATTGATGGACATGACACAACTTGGTGCCCCTTCCATCAACAAATCTTGTGGGTCTACCTCAATAAGTATTATTTTTTAGTATACCACAAATAGTCCTAGGGGATTGATTTCAGGAAAAATAAATCAAGGAAATAAAATTATACAAGGATGATAATACTAGTGTAGTAATGTACTTGCTTGTATTGTAAAGTTTCATTGTAGCGATTTGTGTCAAATTATGTATGTTGGTGTCCAACTCCCAGCTCCGTAAGGCTCTATTGCAGGATTGCAACATTGTGGAGTCTAAGGCAGTGAGGTGGTCTTTCATATGAAGCATTGTCAGAAAAGACACTACAAGTCTCAGAGCCTTCATTACAAATAGTTAAAGCCTTCATAGTGGTGAATAAGAAATTTAATTTTTTTAAATAATTATTTCATTTGGATAATTAGCGAAAAAAATCGCATACCCGAGAGATTTAAGTCAAATCACATATAATTAAAAAAAAAATGAGAAATTTGATATTTCAAATTTCATAAATATGAAATTAATTTTTATTTTTTTAAAATAAATCAAAATATTGTAGTTTTTCGACAAAACTTAAAAAAAAGGTTGCGAAGTTGGATAAAATAATACAAAGTCAAAGAACTAGGCAAAAACTATAATCACTAGTGGAGACATGGACTAATAATAACACCAAAGAAAAAACAAAAATTATCATGAAGTTTTATTATTAAAGTGGTGGAATTTTTGTATGATTACCAACACTTATTTCCTAGAGAATTCATTGAAATGGAATGTATAATAGGTTCTTTGGAGAATGAAAAATTGATTTGAGGGAGTGAAATTAGTAAAGACAAAATATTAGAGAATGAACTCTAGATTAAGGAGAATGTAAAATAGGAGTTAGAAATAATGCTTGAAGAATACGCATATCGATTATAATTAAAAATAATATTTTTTGATAAATTAAATAAAATAATGTTGGAGATGAGGCATTTTTATTTTTTATTATTTTTTCGATGTAAAATTTGAATGTAAATGACAAAATTAATTTAAATGTTAATGACAAAATTAATTTGAATGTTAGTTGGGTCATAATTGAGACACACTTAAGAATTAAAAATGTAATTTGTATTAGATAGAATTTGGTATGTAACGAGGATGCCAGAATGTTAATAGGTGCATAAATAGGGATGCAAAAATTACCAAATTTATGCTTAAAATTCCAAGATATTACATTGGTTGTTTACATGGACATTATTTTCGTCACCACTTGGGATGTTAATTTGGAAGTTTCTTTGATAGGAGCAAACATAGGAATTTGTATGCTATTGTAATTGCTACTCGGGATGTTACTATTGTGGTAACTTTGATTGTTATTAATGAATATCACACAACAATCCAAAAAACTATCTTAATAATGATCAATTTCTATATATTAGAAAAGAAAAGAAAAATAAATTATTTTAATAAAAAAATTGGGTGAATATTCATCCAAAATACAGTGAAAGAAAATAACCATATCTGAATAAAAACTCATATATATATGTATAAGTTTGAACTATTCTCTAGAAAATAAAACATTAACACATATTAAGCCCGTGGTATATGTTGATTTTTATTTCTTTCTAATTTTTAGAATGTTTATACACTTAATATGTTAATTTCATACTTTATGTTGGGTTATTTTTTTTCTTGGGATAAAGATATTATCTTAATAAAATATTTCCATTAAAAAAAATTAAAATTAAATTTTCTAAACATAATATTAATATTATGTACTTATAGAGTATTGTGTTTCATACAAATTTAGAAAATAATGTATTTATTATTTTCTAGAATGAATAGTTATTGGAAAGAGTTCCCATTTGATTATATTTATAGGTAGCATATATTGGAGCTATTAATTGACTACATTTGTTGGTGCCATACATTTATTCATTCATGTAAGACTTTCCTTTATCCTCAAAATCTTTGAGATCTTTATTAACTTCTTAGAGATGTGAGTACATTTAGACTGTTAATCTAATGCCATATGTTATATAAAGATGTAATAAAAACATACTTTATGCATGAGATTTAGAAGATCCAAGTCAATGTAGTCACCCCATTCCACCAAACAACAACTAGTATTTCTATGAATAAAAATCCAAGTGTTATAAGTGATGGAGTTATCAAAAAATTAGTCTAAAAGCACATTTTGAATTGAATAAAATCAAATAGTATTGCAATAACAAAAAGCTTCTCTAATACAATCCACTCAAGTTTTGCAACTTTTACAAAGTTGTAGGCCATGATGATGAAGATTACCTTATACAATGTAGGATTTACATATTACAAAAAGTTACATATTTACACCAACACTTTTCTCGATCATGACAAATACAAATATTCATATGTTCAGGCCTTTTGTCCAACGATGCATCCAAATAAATAAGAACATGGTTGTTGCCATGACAAGTTTGCATGAAATTTGTAATCAAGACTAAAGTTTAAGTGGTCACCATAATCATGAGTCACCAAGTGTTGTACTTTTATTTTTGAGCTAGTTCACTTAAAGAACAAACCTCTACCTCTATGTTTACTTAGTCTCCTTTATAAATTCAATCAAAAGGCATCAGGGTCTAAAGTTTATACCACACATGTCTAGGTCAATTTCCTCTATAACACAATCTTCAATTTGTCATTTGTCATTTTTCCTTGACATAGCTCTATCATTTATATTCATGTATAGGTTAATATCCTCTCTAACATAGTCTTTAATTTTTCATTTTTTCCTTGACATAGCTCTATCATTTATATTGTGGATAATCAAACACATTTCCTTTTGGTTTTATTAAACAATTGTTATAGAAATTTTTGTCATACTTTGTGCATCATGCTTTGGTGGACTTATCTTTCCCTCCGTAGACTCAATTATCCCATTTTGCTCAATCCAAAGTCGAAAATTCAATTTTTTGTGCATATATGTGGGCTACAATTAAACAACTTATGTATACGTAGGTTGCTCCATTACAGTGCATGTACATCGGGTTTTTTGCTCAAAATTAAAAAATATTTCAAGTTTTCCATGCCAAGTCACATGATACATACCCTTTTCCCTTTCATATGTTGGAAATGCTTCGATTCAACCCTTCAATTCCCTTTGAAGGCTATAAATTGAGTCATATTCAAGCCTTGAAGAAGAGAGAAAAAGTTAAGAGAAAATACACTTTGGAGGATTTTGCCTCATATTGAGTCTGCATCCCTTTGTCCTTTAAGTCTAAACTTCTCTTATGTTCAACCCCCAAGCTCTTCCTATTTTGTGATTTTTCCTTTTGAAGGATTGAAGTGGTGAAGGCCTAGGTGGAGGGATTTAGTTCCTCATCCTCCCAAGTTTGCAATCTATAAGTTGGATTTTCATGTTGGCCAATAGTGAGGTACTCCAATCATAAATTGTGGGTCTCAAACACTCCATAAAATAAAACATAAGAGGCCTCGATGCCTGATGTAACGAGGTCGATCTCGATATTCATGTAAGCACTAGGATGATAATCTTCGGGCTCAGGTTCTCAATTTCCCTAATAGTGAGTTAGCTCCCCACTTTCTTTGTATCTGCAATGTAGTAGGTGGAGATGTACTCTTCTATAGTCATCCCACCTCCATCCCCTCGGGCTTGATATTTACCATATCACCTCGATGAGACAAACCTGTAATGAAATAAATATCATCCACCTCAATTTTCAATGGTTTCCCATCGAGATTGAAGGTCTCTGCCTTCGGATCCTAGTTGTGTATCAACGTTTGGAGCAACCTTGCATGTTCCCTCATTCATTTTATGGCCCAAAATTTATATATCTCACATCTTTGCAATTCTTGTTGGGCCCTCAGATATCTTTCTACTACGACATCAACATCCTCGTGCTCTCTTTCTCTCCATTCAATCACCATCCTAAAAAGGAAACATCAATTTTTTGAGTCATTTTTCTTTAAAAATATGTTCACAGAGTTGTACACGGGATATCATTTGAACAGTCATGTATAGGGCTCGATATACATGGGAAGGCTTCGCTTCTCCCGCGTACATGGGTTCGTATGTGTCCCAATGAACTATAGCCCACGTACACCCCTTTTCCCACTTTACAGCCTCCAAAACTACAAAATTGAAGACTAAAATTAAAATTTAAACCATGAAAATAGAAGAGCATGGGATGGGTACTTACTTGGTCCTGATAATTTCCAAATTCGTCGCATGTAGCTCTCAGAATCGTCATTGGAAGATCATGGGTGAAATGGCCTAAAAAATACTATGTGGGTAAAAAACTCAAAATGGCATGGTAAAACTTGTTATTTTTACTATTTGTAGACATTTTTTACACACTTTGTATATTTTTCACCCTATTTTTCCTATTTTTGAAACCATATGGACTAATCATGCAGTGTCAGACTTGGTTGGAAGTGGTTTTTTTTTTTTCCAGGATATAATGGATTTTAAACGTTCTTTAGACCGTTCGTGCCACCGACAGGTATATATCGTCACTAGCATATAGGATAGGTGTTCACCTCACCTTTGCATTTTTGCATTGTCCTATGACCATGCTTCATTTTCCCTAGGTACGAACCCATTTTTTAGCGACACAGAACCTTCTCGTTGTTACTAGATGTGTCATTATTAAGTGGTAGAGGCTTACTAAACATGGGTACCCTAGTTAGAACACTTTTTCCATTTGGTGCTCATGTAGAAGTTACTCCATAGGTTCAAGAGTCCCTTGTAGTCCTGTTATGACTTTGCATTTGAACCTCATTCTTCTTACTCAATCTCATTTTGACCACTACCTATGGGACTCCCTCCATTATGTGTTGCTTAGAACAACATACTAGAGTCTTAGTTAAGCTCTTTTCAGACTCCTTAAAATGAAAACATTGCCGAGTGAGCTTATCTCTTTCACACTCGTTAAATGGCTTTGAAACGACATCTATTTTGGTATAATTTTAACCCTTTTCCGAACCAAATAGACTAATTATGAAAAAGGATTAATCTAGTCACCATTGGCTAGAAGAGTTCTCCTTGGTATCATTTTATGCTTTTTCGGGCCCAGGGGACTAAATCTACGAAAAAGAACATTATTGGAAGTTTGTTTCTAGTGTCAAGTTGGAATTTCATATCACCCCACACACATTGTTGAGTCTAATGTTGGTTCCTTATTTCTTGTTATAATACTATTGCCCCAAAAATTCTCAACATTCACGAAGCAGTTCCTTCCATATATCTTTGGAAACTTGAAACTCATTACCCTAAGAGGAAACATCCCCCCGAGTGTCCATATCCTGCATGTGTTCCCTTACATTGCATATGAATATGTTCCACTACATGGAACTTCTTGGCTTGCTCGTGACACTTGTTTCCTCTCTTGTATCATAACATTTTTCCGCATTTAAAAAAAATGGGGTGGGAAAAGAATATTGTCTCCTATCGACAGCAATCGTGTCGCCTTTGAACATAGCACAAATTTTTGAGTCCATTCATCAAAGGTTTGGGTTTAATATGGCCTTAGGAAGATGTACTCGTTACTCAGAGTTAATCTCCTCCAACTAGTTATTCTTCTAGTCCCTATGGAGAGTTTTTCGAGGCCTCTTGCACCACAAACTTTTGGTCTATCATCAATCCTGAGTCTATGCTACATGAGTTATTCATTTGTCTCATGCTCTGGTTCAAAGGAATTCTAAACCTATGTCGGCCATTCCTCAGAATTCTTGACTTTGCATGTCGTCCATTCCATTACAAGTGAATCTCATAATCACATGAAGTTGTAGTCCTAACTTACACCCTGAGCCTACTTTCATCATTGGTAGGTGACTTTGAACTCATCAGATGACATCTCCTCATTGGTCATTGACTGGGTGGTTTCCCTTTTATTTGATGGCAATAAATATATATGCACGTTGGGATTCATGCAGTGTCTTGGATTCCATAAGACCTTATTGGTGGCTTCCTCACCTCTGTCGGAAGTTTTTATTATTAGCTCTTATTCAGAGGGTTTCTTTCATGCACTACTTGCATCTAGTGCACGCAAGAGACACACATGGTGATTGGTTTAGGCATATCCTATTCATATGAGTTCTTCCTCATTATCAAAGTATATATTTACACCTCGTGTTGGATGATGAGAGATACCTTAATTCTCTCCTTTCAATGGATCTCCTTCCATTGACCTCATCTCATCTATTCTAGAATTGAGATATAGAGTATTAACTTTTAAGAGTACCTAGAGGCTTGCAGTCATCAGTGGCAGGTTCTCTCTCCATCAACAATTGGGAATACATCAGTGTCTCCTACTCGATGGATTCCTCAAGTGTTCGACCTCAACACCTTTATTCACACTTGTTGAATGTACTCGATGCTTTGATGCCTACTTTCATCATTGGTGGGTTTTCTCACGTTTGTTAACGATATACCTCAATGATCGGTAATCAAACAAAGTCTCACCGTGTTCGACGTCAACTCCTTTATTCATGCGACGTATACTTGCACCATCGACGGCTAGTGTAGAAGACCTCCAGTTCACAAGTTGTAACACCTCATACCTACTGTTGTCTTTCAGATTACCAGTACCTATATGACTTCAGATATCATGGAATATCGGATTGTACTTCATTGTATACAGAGGTATTCAGTTGATTTTGAGACCAGACTCCACTGTGTCTTGTTCGTGACTATGACTGCCTACGACATATGAATACTTTGTATTTCCTACTCATGTCCATGAACAATTACCTTATATATATTCGCATGGATCTGTAATGTACTTCAGATTGGCAACCATGTATACAGAGTCAATATGTATTGTAATATTCTCATGGGTGACTAGTTCCTCCAACTATGTCCTCACTACTCCACTTCTGGGAATTATAATGTATTTTGATGATCATGATTGCTCCTTTGACCTTACACATTAGGGGGCATATGTTATAGAAATTTTTTGTCACACTCTATGCATCGTGCTTTGGTGGCCTTCCATTTCCCTTTGTAGACTCAATTACCCCATTTTACTCAATCCAAAGTCAAAAATTCAAATTTTTGTGCATATACGCGGGCTATAGTTAGACAACTTGCATATATCCAGGTTGCTCCATTACAGCTCATGTACATCGGGTTTTGTGCTCAAAATTAAAAAATATTTTGGGTTTTCAATGCCAAGTCACAAGATCAATACCCTTTGGCCTTTCATATGCTAGAAACGCTCGGATGTGACCCTTCAATTCCCTTTGAAGGCTATAAATTGAGCCATATGCAAGCCTTGAAGAAGAGAGAAAAAATTGAGAGCAAATACACTCTAGAGAAATTTCACCTCATATTGAGTCTACATCTGTTTGTCCTTTAAGTCTAAAATTCTCTTGTGTTCAACCCCCAAGCTCTTCCTATTTTGTGAAGGAGGAACCCAATTACTCCTATAACTTATGAGCTTGCCTTATGGAGGATTGAAGTGGTGAAGGTCCAGGTGGAGGGACTTAGTTTCTCGGTTTCGTCAAATGTTGCTACAGGAAGTTGTCGCTTATGTACTTTTGTTGATTATATTAATAGAAATACTATTTTCTCGTCCAGTTATATGTTACAAATATTTGTGTTATTTACCATGGGTAAATTTGTTATACATGTTAACGAACTATGCTAGTTTATATGATAACACTTTATATATTTTCATATGCTTGTGTATCTTGAATGTTGAGGGAAAGTTGCAGGTATCAAGCATTGAATCGTGAGCTTGACAAAAGTTTTCTACGGACATCTAGAAGAGGTAGGCTCTTATCCTTTCTTTTGCTGGAATTTCCATTTATCTAGCATACTTGAGATTATAGTTGATTTTTGGGTGTCCTTTTGTCTGTTGTGGTCTTACCCCAAGCCATAGAGAGTTTTTCCTCATAACAACAATGGACATAAAAATGCATTCCATGCTACAAGCAACCTTACAACATACAAAAAATATTGAGATAAATAACTAAAAAACAAATTGCATTAGTATTTCTTTAGCTTTGAATTTCTTTCTATATACATGATTTTCACTTTCTTTTCATGGTTCATTCATATTATGAATTAAACGACATGCAATCATACACATATGTGTATCCATTTTTTTGCAAGATTTTCACTTTTAGTTTCTGATGCAAAATAAAAAAATCAAATATGGTCCACAAGTGCACTTTGTACTTTCATAATCATATTTGCATTTTAAACTCCATCTATAACTTTGAATTATTACTTTCCAAAATAATATAAACACATATATGTATAGTCAACATATTCTTCCAAACTCTACAAAGTCCAAGATGCATGCAGATATAATACAACAAATAGAATGGAAAAAACATGGTAGTAGCATATTGAATATGTGGTTATCATGTACCCTTCCCAAAGGCATTCAATTTCCTCATACTCTCTATTACAGGCCCAAAGTCTCATGTTCTCCTCCATAGTTGCTATAAGTGATTTAGCAATCATCATTACAAGAGCAAGTGGGTTGCTCCACTCATTGACTATGGTGTTATCCATGGCTATCCACCTTGGGTCTCGCAGTGCCTTACAAACCAAGTTATTGGCTTGATCACGATATCTTTGAGGATATATATTCAGAAACCCTTTATCAATGTCTTTCTTGCTTGACTTATCAAAAACAATTCTTCAAAGCTTGGCACTCCAAACTTGGGAAATTGACTAAATTCAATGATTACACATTTTTCCTAAGACTTCATAGCGACACATCAAGCTCACATACAACTATCTAAACATATCTCATAAACTTTTGTTGTTATATCTTAATACCCAAAATCACCCCACTTATTTATCCATACATGGTATATGCTCAAACAACCAAATACATGATAAGTTATCATATGTCACTTACCCACCCTTAGTATTCCATATTTGGTCAATCTACACCTATTATGAAGATAAACGATTTGTATTAAATTATTTTAATTGGATAGTCAAATGCGTATTATTACTATGAATTCAATTTATTTAATTTAGGATATTGCAGTGAGATCATGCCATTTCTATATGGATATATAGGAGAGAACAAGGTAAGTAAAAGTCTGAAATTAGTTATAATATTCTTGTCTCGTGTTAGCACAGGTAAGTAAATGTCTGAAATCAGTTATAATAGTTTTGTCTCATGTTGGCACCAGTGGTCTAGTGGTAGAATAGTACCCTGCCACGGTACAGACCCG